>APFE031029830.1:5580-18866 GCA_000404065.3 Pinus taeda
TATTACAAGGAAAGACTGTATGCGCCTAATAAAAACAACATTAAGAATTTGATTTTGGATGAATTTCATAGAAGTCATTATGTTGGGCACCCGGGGTATCAGAAAATGATCACAACACTTTAAAAAGAATAATATTGGCTGGGTATGAAGAAGAATGTGGCTGAGTATTTGGCACAGTGTTTGGAGTGCCAACAAATTAAGGCAAAACATCAACACCTCGCAGGGTTATTGCAACCATTACCCATTGCACATGGAAGTGGGAAACTATTTCTATGGACTTCATAAAAGGTTGCCTAAGACAAGGAAGAATAACGATTCTATCATGGTGGTCGTAGACAAATTGAGTAAAGTAGTGCATTATATACCTGTGCAATCCACCTACAACGCTGTACAGATTGCCCATACTTTTATGCAAAACATATTTAGATTGCATGGGCTACCAAGGAAAATAATTTCGGATCATGATGTGAAATTCACATCAGTTTTCTGGAAAACATTATTTATAGAATTAGGGACACAGCTGAATTTCAGTATAGTGTATCACCCCCAGACCGATGGACAAACAAAATGTGTAAACCAAGTGGTGTTAGACATGTTAAGGGCATATGTAATGGGAAGAGTATTTGCACTTGCTTGAATTTGCATACAATAATGGCTATCATACCTCACTACAAATGAGCCCCTTTGAGGTTTTGTATGGGAAGAACAGTTGCACCCCCTCAAGCTAGGGTTGGCCAGAAGACAAATTAATGTTAGGGCCCGAAATGCTTAAGGAAATGGAGGAAATGGTAAAAAAAGGTATGGTCTAACTTAAAAGGTGCTCAGGATAGGAAAAATAACTTTTCTGACTGGAAGAGGAGGTTTAAAGAATACCAAGTCGGTGATCATGTATATGTGAGGATTCAAGCAAAAAGGAGCACATTGCAATGGAGCTGGTGTGCCAAGTTAGCACCTCGATATTGTGGGTCATTCCAGATCTTAGCAAGAATTGGGCTGGTGGCTTACCAGCTCGCCCTGCCAAGTCACATACAAATCCACAATGTATTCCATGTCTCCATATTAAAAAAATATGTGTATGATCCTAAACATGTAATCAGATGGCAGGATATACAGGTGAGAATTATTTTTGGTAGGTCAGTCTAAAGATTCTCTTTTAAAGAAACTAATTTAGGATGTTGCATGTTGCAGGTCGAACCGGAAGGAGAAATCTTGGTCGAGCCATCAAACATTCTCGACTCGAGAGAAGTACTGCTACGGAAGTGAGCTATTACCCAAGTTAAAGTGCAGTGGCAACACTTTGGGCCTGATGAGGCCACTTGGGAGGATGAAGAATTCATGAAAGACGCTTACCCAGAGCTGTTTATAACTGAAGGACATCACAACAATGTCCAACTTTAGGGGGGGAGATGTAATAGCCCCATAATTTTGTACATATTTTATTTACCATAATTAAAATAAAAAAGAAACAACCTGATAAATGATGGTATTATCTACTGTATAAATTGACATTTTATTATTAGTAAATAAAAAGAAATGAGTTCCTCGTCACGGAAATATCATGTAACTTCTAAGGAGGGAACTTATGTTATTTTTTCTTCTTCTTTTTTAAATAAAAAAGAAACAGATGCAAACCCTAACTGCCTCCCCCTCCACCATGGGTGACTTCTGGGGAAAAGGAAGGAAAGGGGAGAACTGTGCGGTAGAGGACTGACAGTGAGTAGGAGGGAGGAAGCTTGCCAAGTCTTGTGATCACCATATGGTAAGAACATAAAGCGCAAGAAATTGCCAAGGACTTTTTGCTTTGAGTGAGCCAGGGGGGATATTTGGTCTCGAAGGACAATCTGATGGTCGGGTGGATGGCCAACTGTAGAGAGATGAGGTGACTTATTCTTGGAATTACTTATTGGACAGAAAACCAGGTATGAAGTGTTAACCTGAATTTCATTAATATTTGCAGTGAACTAAAGGATTTCTCTCTATGAACCAGCCTTATCAAAGGACATCCAATTAATAGTTGTATTAAACTGAAAGTTAACTTTTGTGAGTTAGTCTCATCAGAGTTCATTTAATTACAGTCAAAGTGAAACGAGGGTTTTATACATTAGGATCATGAGATGATGGAGGGACAGTGATAGGTATAGGGTTTACCTTAGCATAGAGTCTTAATAATAACCCTCTGTTTCTTTTATCTATTTAAAGGTGGTACACAGAGTTTGCATTAGCCAACATAGTATTTCCACAAGTGTAGGAACAAACAAAGAAAACCGTGCGGTAAGGAGAGTATACTGATATTTAGAAACAGTGCCATGCAATGAAAATAAATCGAAAAAGAAATTGTCTGAATTAATAATTATGATAAACCAGTGCAACAAGAAATCGTACATGATATAGAAAGACCAGGGAGGATAGTAAATTATTCATGTTTTGAAACTCTTTCACACGCAACATTGGGTGGAAATTGACATCTCTTAGAACCAAAGATAATTTCTGCAAATAGTGTAAACAAAGACTACTACTCTATTTGTCTATCTTGCTATTAACACATGGAAATAGAGCCCATCGTGCGCTATAGCCAAGACTGAGCTACAGTGCCTTGGGATGGCAACCTAGGAATAGAGTTTGAGGCTAGTTTAGGCCAGACGGTAACCCTTAGGTGCGCCTAGGCCTTATACCTTGGTATTACAACCCTTAAGTAAGGTATTTGAAGCAACAAAAAACCAAACAGAGTGTCATTATGCCTGCGGCAGTAAGCAGGTCCGAGACCAAGTACCAAATACATGATATATTCAACAAGATTGTGTATTGTAGAACAGATAAATAAATCATAGTTACAAAGTCTAGAGCTAGCCGAACCAAGCATCCATGGATGAAAACTTCACATTTCATCTATCACAGACATACCCTTAAAGCATGCAGTATAATAACAACAAATGAATAAACGTCGATATCTGAATTGACCACCAAAATATCTTAGTTTACATTCCAATGGCAAGAGAGAATCATGCCGCAGCATGGCTACGCATAGCTGTGCCATACCTCAAGGGCCGAATCATGAAACTAAAACTATGGTCGAATGCCAAATTCCTACAACAAGGAAAACAAAGCTACACATATAGAACCCGAGCTCAGCCTCATGAGCTTGCATTCAAAACTCGACAGGTTCCCAACCGAGAAACACCTCTTTGCTAGCCTTCCACCTATAAATGAAAGAAGACTTTTCATTCAAGGGCCTTGGCCGGAGTAAATGTGCATTCCTAGAACCCTGGACCATGCATACAGAGGGTTTCCTCGAGTTAGAATAGGCATCCAACCTATATGCCAAACAAACAAGGACATGAAAATATAGATTCCGCGTCAGTATTATGAAATAGAAAATTGTGATAGTATAGTAGAGGGAAGATAATTGCAATTAATCGAATGGTTACCTGAGTTGGGTGGAGCCACCATGTACAAGACCAACCCCTTCAGAGCTACAAAAGACTATCACCCTTGAGACCAAAATTCTGCAAATGGTGGAAGGTAGGATGAGGTAATGGTTAACGCAGAAAAAGGGTTGTGCTAGCCTAGAAATTACATAGAACGATATCACCGCAAAAATCATTTACCTGAAGGGAACAAAAAACCCAAAATTCGCCAGCACTGAAACCAAAACTGATAAGGTGGCACTTCGAGTTGCATCGGATGAGCCTACCAGAGCTGGCTCTGCAAGGAGCTTCCCTTCCAAATGATCTTCACCATCCTATACCATAGTATAGGTTGGAACCCACAAGTTTGCTACAGCCGCCGGATAGCAAGGAGAGATCCCCACCATCAATTGAAGCGGGATTACCCACGGTGATGGGACTCGATTTGTCTGCTTGCCATGTATGGGACAGGCAGTCAGGTTAATGACACCTTATCCAAACCATGTGAAGATGGAAAGTTACCATTCGATCTGATGTTCCATGGATAGCATTTGCATGTCACCCAAGCGGCGAAATAAATGAGCCTCAAAACTTTTACATTGGGACTGGAAAAATCCATAACCGCATACAAATGTGTGCCAAAGTTAAACATTAGGCTTCCAACGATGTATAGAGTTATGTCAACGAGTCATGTGATCTAGTAAGGTTAATTACCATACCGTAATATTTTTTTTTTTTTACACGAGTCAGAGTCATTAGAGAGGAAGGAAGAGAAATATAGGGGGGAGGGAGAGAGAGGAAGGAGGAAGAGAGAGAGAAGTTGGTGGCAGAGTTAAGGGAAGGGATCATATAAGAGAAAGGCAATGAGGGGGGAGAGAATGAGAGGGAGGTAGAGAGAGAGAGAGAGAGAGAGAGATAAAGAGGTCATAGGGGGAGAGAAGGGGAGATAGGAGAGGGATAGAGGGAGATAGAGGTGGCGGAGAGATGGGGGAGTGGTGAGAGAGTGAGTGAGAGAGAATATGAAGAGAGAGAGAATGGGAGAGAGTACGATAGTGAGAGAGGGAGAGGGAGAGAGTGTGAAAGGGAGAGACAAAGAGGGGAGGGAGAGAGACAGGTAGAGGGAGGGAGAGAGACGGGTAGAGGGAGAGAGAGTAGGAAATGGGGACAAAGAGACACATGACGGAGTGTACAACAAGGGTGGAGAGAGGGAGAAAGAGAAATTTGGGGAGGTAGAGGGTGGTTTATAGAGAGAGAGAGAGAGAGGGACAAAAGGAAAGTGGTGTAGAGTGGTAGAGGGAGAGAGAGAAAAGGACAAAAAGAAAGTGGCGTAGAGCGGGAGAGGGAGAGAGAGAGTTAGGGGAGGAGTGCGGAGAGTAGGTGGGTGGGGGCTAGAGAGTGGGGGCTTGGTGAGAGTCGTGGAAAGAGATGAGACAGAGAGGTAGGGAGAGTAAGGTGGGAGAGGGAGGGAAAGACAAAGTGGGAGATAGAGAGACAATGATATAGAGGGGATGAGAGACATGAAGGAAGAGAGAGGGAGCGAGTGAGAGAGTGAGCGAGAGTGAGATAAATTGGGAGGAGGGAGAGATAAAGAGAAGGGTAGATGGAGACAAAGTGGGAGATATGTAGTGGAAGGCCAAGAGAGTGATGGAAGGAGGTAGAGTAGGTTGAGGAGATAGGGAGGTGAGGCGGGAAGGCATATGTGTATGGATGAAGGGACAAAGGGAAAGTGAGGATATGAGGGAGAGAGAGTATGAGAGATTGTGAAAAAGAGAGAGGGAGAGGGAGATAGTGTGAAAGGGAGAAAGATAGAGGGAGGGAGAGAGAAGGGTTGTAGGAGAGAAAACATGAGATATTATGTGTGTCTGATAGAGATAGTGAGAGTGGAGGGACCAAAGGAAAATGTAGTAGAGAGGGAAAGGGAGAGAGTGGGAAGTTGTGAAAGAGATTTGGGGGGAGGAGGGAAGAGAGAGAGAGAGAGAGAGTGGGTTGGGGGTGGGAGTGTCATGGAAAGAGAGGAGGGAGAGAGAGATAGGGAGAGAAAGGTGGGAGAGAGAGGGAAAGAGACACAGGTAGGGGGGAGAAAAATACAAAGAGGGAGAGAGAAATATGAAGGGAGATAGAGGGAGGGACTAAGAGAGTGAGGGAGAGTGAGAGAAAGTGGTAAGAGTGAGAGATAAACAGAGGGGGAGATGTAGACATAGTACACTAGAGGAAGAGGGAAAGGGAGATAGAGAGAGTGTGGGGAAGAAACAGAGATAGGGAATGGAAAGAAATACGACGATGGATGGAGGGACAGAGAGAAAGTGAGGGAGAGAGGGGAGAGTGAGCTAGAGGGAGATAAAGAGAGTGAGTGTGAAAGAGAGTTGGGGAGGGAGTGTGTGTGTGTGTGTGTGAGAGAGAGAGAGAGAGAGAGAGAGATAGATAGAATGCAAGTGGAAGGGAGTGAGAGAAAGTTTGGAGAAATTGAGAGAGAGATATAGAAAGAGGGACAGCAGGAGAGGGAGAGAGAGGGAGAGACTAGAGGATAGGAGAAAGAGAGAGTGGGGGAGAGAGACATAGGGATAGGAATAGAGGGATAGGGAGAGAGAAAGTGGGGGTGAGAGGGAGAAGGGGAGAGAGAGAGTGAGAGGTGGAGAGATAAAGAAAGATTCAAAAGTATATAGAGATGGATAGTGAGGGAAGCTAGCACGAAGGGAGTATTCAGAGAGATATATTACAAGACAAAGATAGGAGGGAGAGGGGGTTGGATTACAAGAGTAAGAGGTGAGAAAGGGTGTGAGTGAGAGGTGGAGAGAGAGATAGAGGGAGAGAGAGAGAGACAACGGTGAAAAGAGAGAGTTAGTGGAGAGAGAGAGAGAGAGAGGGATAAGGAGAGGGATATTGTGAGTTGTTTGTCATTGGTCACTATCATTAACAAAGAAAGTACCCTATCAATGTGTATGCTACAACTAGTGGGGAGTGTTAATGTATTTTTAGTAACACGTCAATATCTAATTTACAAAACAAATTATGAATGAATATTTTTTGATAAATATAATAAATTATGGTACTATTCTTAAATGAACATAATTATTTTCCATGGGGAGTAGAATAGATGGTGGTGGGGTATTTTGTTAAGGCACTCACATCAGTTCAAAACTCCAAGAAAATCCAACCATGTTAAATACTCACACCACTTAGCAAAAAATAATAAAAGTGATTATAATTATAATTCAACTTAAATTTTTAATATGAATATTCATAAATTTATTTCATTATTGTAAGTGTTAAATGAAATTTTGATAGCAATTATAAAATATTATAATAGCCCAATATAATTGGAAAAAAAATAATATAAAAAAAAAATTGAATAATAACATAAGGAAAATTAACTTCTCTTTGGACCATATTTGTAATAATATCAAATTAAATTGAAATATTACTTTTCACAAGATTCATTAACTTTGATTAAATGATTAGACATGGTAAAGGATAGTAGATTATGTTTTGAAGAATCTTAAAGATAGGGAATTATTTTTTCTTTAAATATACTAGAAAATATAAGAAAGAATTGTAGAAGTGATACTAATTTTTCTGAATTTAATTATTTAGAATAAGTAAAAAATTTAAATTATACTTTAAAAGAAAATGTATTTATTTAAATTCAGGAAAAATGTTAATAATTATATAAAATAAATTAATAAATTGAAGGAAGAAATTTAACTTCCTTGGACAAAATTGGTGAATAATATGAATATAAATGAGAATTTGGTTGCACAGATTTCATTAACTTTCATTAAATTTATAGATATGTTAATTTGTAATAATATGCAATATAATGACATATTTGTTCGCAGGAGATTCATTAATATTCATTCAATTATTAGATAGGTTAAATGTTGGTAAATTAAGTTTTGAAAATAAAGATTTTGAGATATTAAATGTTGTTAGATTACATTTCAAAGATACAGAATTGGTTTTAGTTTAAAAATACTAACCAACGTAATAATATTTTTTCTTTTAAACTAAATATAAAAACTTTCAATTTTATTAAAAAATATATTAAATGAAAAAGTAATTTAATTTAATTTGAATTAAAAAATTCAATAATAAAAATATTTTTATTTTATTTAAATTGAGAAAATGTAAATCATTTTCATAACGAATATACTTTTTTAAATGCAAATGTAGAAAAAAGACAGAAATATTATAATTATTATTTTATAAAATAACATTTCTTAAAAACCATCATATTATATAACTTTAATTTAAATATTTATTGAAAAATATCTATTAAGTTTAATTTTAAATGGGAAAATTAAACTTAATTTTGACAAGATCCACTAATTTTGATTAAATTATTAGACATGTTAAAGGTTAGTAGATTAAATTTTGAAGATATGGAAATTATTTTTGTTTAAAAATACTAGCATACATAAGAATGGTAGGAATGACAATATTTTTAAAATATATATTATAAAATATGTTAAATAAAAAATATATTTGAATTTAATTTAATTTGATTTCAATTAAGAAAATGTAAATAATAAAAATATTTTAATTTAATTTGATTTGATTTAGATTAAGAAAATGCAAATAATTTTCATAATAATTTTTTTTAAATATAAATTTCAAGAATCGTTTTGTTTGTTTGTTAAGATTGGTAGATCTTTCTTTTTCATTATAATATTTGCAAGGATGTTACAACCACATAGCTTCATTAGGTGATCTCAACCTGCCCTTTAGGTTATCTCAACTTGCCCATTGGAAAACCAAGTTTGTAGCAAAAAATAGTTAGTTTATATATCCAAGCTATATATACTTGATTATCATGTACACAACCATGAGTTGTGTTTCTATATATAAACTACTACAAACTGGAAAGTAAATTCAGTCCAAGCAAAACATCTATGACTTCATCTTCCTAGTTATCCTGATTGGTCGATGCCGAGTTACCTGGGTTTTGGTCCTTTGTATTGATCCCAGAAGCTCAATCACTAAGAACATGCTTGAGAAAATTTTCTAAATTCGACCAAGATAACCATCCTGTTTCTACAATGAGGCTTGGATGTTTTGAAATTCTTGCTTGTAGTTTGGAAATTCCTTAATGACGGTCATCCAGATTTGTTCCACCACCTTCCCAAGGAGGCATTTAAGGAGCCAATACATCTGTAGAGTCTATTTATATTGTGTTTCTCTATTGCGAGTGTGTCCTGGATGAGGAACCAATACTTTCCACCCTTCCATGTCCACTGTCCCCACTTTCGCAAATCTGTTGATGCCATCCTCCCACTCAGCAATGAGTTGTTGAATCTCCTCTTTGGTGCCACCCACATATGCAACCATTTTTTATTGGATCAGTTTGTCGAGATATTACCTCCCACTGCATTTTCCAACATTACTTGGCTCATCCTTAGCCTTGCTCTCTCATGGTCTCTTGTCTCTACCCTTGCATTTCCTTGTACTGGTCATTTTTGTATTGTCACGTACCCTTATAACCTGTTGATGACAGCAACCCAGAACTAGCTTCAGTGCTTTCTTCCTCTAAGGGGAGTTACCTGCTTTGAGAACA
This sequence comes from Pinus taeda, assembly GCA_000404065.3. Classification (NCBI taxonomy): domain Eukaryota; kingdom Viridiplantae; phylum Streptophyta; class Pinopsida; order Pinales; family Pinaceae; genus Pinus; species Pinus taeda. Next base: position 14,536 of record APFE031029830.1, read on the forward strand.
AGAAACCAAGAATTCCAAACCATTATTTTCATAATTTTTAACATCCACTAGTTATGTTCATCCAACATTTCTTCCCTCATGTAGCTTACTCAAAGACCCTAAGTGTTAAAGAGCCCCACCTAAGACGCCTCGAACACCCCTACATAACCTTTTTGATGTGCCAATAATGACCATGATTTCGGCCACAAATTGCCTGGCTGCCCACAGGCCCAAAGGCCCGGAAGCCCACTCAAACGGAGCCTCGCTCCTTCACCCCAGTGCCCCTTGTTGGCTGAACTCGTCCACTGTCCCCCTGACTACGTCTTTGTCATTCTTTCCTCTACTCACCTTAGCCTCTCATCTTATGAGCCCCTTCCTCGACTATATATCCCTCCCCTATTTTACGAACCATTCCTCTCTCCTAGTGTCAGTTAACACCGGCCTCGCTAACTTTCCCGACATAAAATTCCAAAGCTTTGAAGGGCTCTTGTCCTAGACACCCACCCCCCTACTCACTCCCCTTGAGGCCTGGGTGTCTGCCCTAATGGCCTTTGACATCGACAGAGCCCAAGCCTTCGCGCTTCATTTTAGGACATAGAATGGAATTACCCCTATAGAAATTACCACTACCATACCATTTCCCCTTAAGTTTGCCAAGAGGAAGAACATACAAGTTTCATTCAGCCAGCAACCTTCCCTACATATTCCTATGATCCCCATGGAGAAGAGGAGAATGCAAAGGCCCAATGAAACCGCAATAGACTCATGCACAAGAATATATTTCCTAAGTGGAGTAGTATCCCTGCATAACTTCTGCAATCGCGATGAATCTCACCACTGTTCACTTCCGAGATATTTTCATAACCTGAATTTCTTTCTCTCCCCATCCCCTTGCCCCCATGTAGTTCCAATTCAACAAATGAGACATTAAGGAGCATAATGAAGTATTTCTTTGTATGTAGAATTAAATCTAATTATTATTATAATTTTTTGTTGTCTAATAAAACCCAAAAGTGTTATGATTGGATAATTGATTAATTTTCTTAAATGTGAAGAAAATATAAAGAAATAAAGATGACGATGGTTCTCCTCCATGTTAATTGATAACCTAGTTATGATAAGTTTTTGCTTTTTCAAAGATAAAAATAAGCATGAGGTTAAAGTGTAATTGGACTTAGAATTTGATTTCATGCATAAGACTAAAGAGAGATGCTACTAGAAAGCATATGATCTTATTGCTATTGCATTAAGAATGACAAGGAAAAAAGAATTGTGTTTTAGTTTTGGAATAAGATCAAACATTGTGTTCAATCAACTAAAATCTAATCTTCCTTAAAAAAAAAAAAAATTTAATAGAATCCAAAATTTGAAAGCACAAGGCCATAACCAATCTACCCTATATAAATTATGGTAAGAAGTGGGAATGTATAGAATGACTTGCTTCTTCACTGTAGATTTAATCTAGTTATGTCTTTATTTTTTACTGTATTTTTGAAGAGATGATCTTCCAAATATTATATTCTTTAGATATATCATTATACCTTTCAGAACAATCGCTAATATAAATCTGTTATTTTTTCTTGCTTGCAAGAAAAGATACTTAATATACAGTGAATTTGAACTTAAATTTAAATTGGAAACATGATTTAACAGCTACAAGTTGTATTCTGACAAGGTTTTCACAATCACAGTTAAATTGTAATTAAATAGGCACTAAAAGTAATTAAGTCGGCATTAAAAGATGATTATAAGAATGACACACTTCATTACAAGAACTACATCCAAAGGTTCTCAGAGATGATCATTGGAGGATGAACCAATTTTATCTCGCAGAGTATAACTATCTCTCAATCCAATAGGGCTCCAGTGTTCGAGCTAAAATTGTACATGTATAAGGACGAGTGTAAAAGACATATCGGTGAACTTTGAATCTCACAAAGTGCAATATTTACCGCCAATGAAATGGAAGAGACTTTTGACCCGTTTCTAATTATGATTACAATAATAGCACCTATTGATTACCAGAAGTGCACCCAACGGTTGTAAAAGATAGTCGTTGGATGATAAACTATCTCTCAATCCGATGACGCTCCAGCCGAAATCATATTGTTATGGGACAGATTGAAAGATAGATAGGAGATATATATATATGGATTTCGAATATCACAGCGTGTCATATTTACAACCAATTGAATGGAAAAGACTTTTTAGCGATTTTTTTAACTATGATTATAACAATGAGACATTGATTACAAGAAAGGCATCCAAGGTTCTGACAGATAGCCGTTGGAGGATAAAGGACTTTCCGGCTTTCTCGTCGAAATGGTACGGGGTATCCAAGAGATGTCACAGATATATAGGTGGAGTTTAAAAATCACGATCGCAGCGTGCCTCATTTACCACCCATTCAATGTAGGAGACCCTTCCTTTGTTTAGCTCCATCCGTTCTTTAGCATTCGGAATTATGAGAAGTGCGGCGCAGGGAACGGGCGAGACATGTATTCTCTAGCGGTGTTCCTCTGGTCCGACCGTGGCAAAGTTCTATGGGGGTGATGGACTACTTCTGCCGCCATATTGTTTCGGGTACTTTACTGTTCTACCATTTTTTCTTCTCTATTTGTCTATTTGGTTTATAGGAAAATTGGTTCTATAGCCTTCTATATGAAAAATTAAATCTACGGAAAACTTGTCTATTTGGTTTATAGGAAAACTGGTTCTATAGCCTTCTATATGAAAAATTAAATCTATGTAATTAGACGGAAAACTGGAGTACCTTTTCATCTTGATTCTTCTGGTTTGTCAGGATTTGTGTTTAGTATTTTATGGTTGCGTCTCAAAATATCTCCTAGAGATGGCAAGGGAGACTGGGCAGAGGGACACAATTGATTTGCAGAGGTAGATATGTCATCGTATTGGCAGCTTCTTGGCCATTTGATTGTCCTCTTGACAACTTAAACATGTTAGTTTTCATCCAGCTATAGACCACTGCTACAAGCAGGGCCTGCATTTGGGAGCTATTCACCACCAACGCCTTCAATCAAGTTCGAATTGCACAGGTACACCTAGACCGCGTTCTTTCCATGCTCTTGTTTAAATGGTTCTTTTACATCTAAGGCTGCATATGCTGCTGTTTTAATATTTGAACACATTTTTGTCTCCGTTCGCTCATGTTCCCGAAAGCCTTCGTTAAGTGCTTCAAAATTGAGCTGTTTTTTTCTTTTTAAAACTTGGGGTTCACACTCGGAATTATTCTCTTAGTATGTATATGGTCATCTTTTATCATACTCTTTAAATTGATAAGCGATATTCATACAATAGAAATGTAAATACCACCCTTGTTTGTCAATTCTATACATATAAATTGTTGTTTTCTTGTGAATATTAAGGTCCTATTATTTAGAAACTAGTCACAGAAAAGCACGGTGCATTGTATTCCTTATTCCTTACGATGCTTGTTACGGTAGTTTAAAATAAGTAGTTTTGTTTTGAAGGATTGATTGTCTTTTGTCCCTGGTTGGCATCTTATCACAATTAACATGAATATATAATGGAGCTCTAATGCCCATTTTAACTTTGAATTCTTGAAATTATCAGACACCCTTTTCAAAATACTAAGCTAAACTTGTATATTATCTGGCTAACCCTACTCGCCTTCTACCTGCTCGCCTTCTATCTTATCTTCCACTTGTCTACTATGTCCTGGAAAGAAGTCACTTCTCTGCATATATAGCCTTGCCTGCACCTCTCATGCTATGAATCTCGGGAGATTTTGTATTGTCTACTATGTCCTGGCAAGAAGTCACTTCTCTGCATATATAGCCTTGCCTGCACCTCTCATGCTATGAATCTCGGGAGATTTTGTATTATTTGAAATTTTCAGTTATTTGAGATTGACGGGTGACTTTTGAATCACCAGCCATGTCATCCTATATAATACTGAAAATCTATGCAATCAAATTTTCTTTTATTTAGAATGAAAATCGAAAACCTTAATAAAAATCTTACATCAAATTTGTAGTTGAATATATCATAAACCGGTTAAAAAAGAAAAAAAGAAAAAAAAAAATAACAAATTGAATTTGAGATAGATTATACACGAGGATTTAGAATAACTGAAGTTACTATAAATCGAGATTTTTTGTCCCAATATAAAATTATAATTATAATTACAACTTTAAATTTAATTTGACATTTTAAATTTTCCATTAGTCTTTCTTTCTTTAAGCATTAACCAATTCATTCATTAGTCTTTCTTTCTTTAAGAATTAACCAATTCATTCATTAGTCGAGTGTAATTCTGGTTTCGCACACTAACTATCAACAAATATATTTTAAGAGATTGTTCGGAATTG
>APFE031029831.1:0-10167 GCA_000404065.3 Pinus taeda
ATGCTACCTCTTGATGCCATTGATCCTACTCCAAAATTGTACACCGTTTGGGTTTAAGCTCATTTGTGAGCAATTGCTAGTGGTGGTGCTAAGCTATTTTTCCTCCTCTTTTTCGCTCCACGCATCCTTGGCTACCACCCTTGAATGTTAATCAGGTGCTCAATATTTAGCTCAAAACCTCAATGACCGCACCCGTCTCGGAAAAAGGATCCGAATGCAACTCGTTTCACTGAAAATCGAGTTCATATGAGGAAGATGTCACGTTCCGTCCACTTTTCCAAATAGAAGAAATTTTTAAAAAAATTGCACAGTCAATAGTCTGTACTGCTGATGTGGCAAGTGACTGTGCAAGGTCAACATTGGTCAACAATTCAATTAGGCCTCGACAAGTGTCATATTTTTGTTAGTTATCAAATATGGTGATGTGGTATGATTTTTTTGGTTAATGGGGGACGAATGAGGAGGGGACAAGTGGCAAGCCTAGAGGTTGCCACGTCTCCCTCCCAAAAGGTCAGCTCAGTGCGTAGTGGAACACATTTTGTGGCAGGCTGGGTGGTCGAACATGGGACCTGTACTAAACAACTGCAACACATTTCCATTACACCACCACATTACAACTTAGCCGTTATGTTTACCGCACCTATTTCAAGTTTAATGTAATGCAAGTTGGGGGTTAGGAGGGCCAACCCGCAGGCCAACCCTCCCATGTGAACGCTCCATTGGTGGTTACGGTCATATGTATTCAATAGTCACCATAAATTGTGCCACATAAACCATAACCATTAGAATTATGCCATTGCATGTGTCCGCCTCCACCAACACCACCAAAGTTAACGGTTATTAAAAATGTGGTTTGCGTTAATCACGTTTAGTGGTTAATTAAGTGCGTTTTAAAATTAATTAACTCTAGTTTAACTTGGCAGAAATTATGGCAGACCTCCAGAATTGGTGCTAACTCCAGTTTTAGTGGAGTCAATTGGAGTTCCTCCAGTTTTAGAGGATTTTTCCTAGGGAAAGCTTTTTTAACCACAACTCGAGGAAAATTTGAACAAATTGAGCTAAAAAAAAGGTGTTCCTAGCTAATTTGAGCATCCTGAACACATTGAATAAGGTTTAAGGAGCAGTATAGCTTTGTAAACTACATTTTTTTTACCACATTGAGCTAATACAGAGGCCCAGACCATGGACGCTAGACCATTGGTCTGTAGCCCAGGACGGGTGAAATCCTTCATCGAAACACTGTGTTAAGAGTTCATGTTGATGGTTTGCTGTACTTTTCATTAATTTTTTTCAACACTTGTTTTTAATTCTATTTTTCTCATGTATTTCACCTAAAACTTGATAAAATTTACATGTTTCTAATCATGAACAACATAAGAGAAACACGCACAAGAAGCAATTGAAAAGCATTTGCTTGTAAATCTGAAATTGAAATTAGCACAACAAAAAAAACATTCAACAACATATCAAGTAGCTCAACAAGTTGAGTTTAGAGAGTGGGAGAATGTGAAAAACTATCAACTTCCAATTTGAAAATGCAATCATTGAAATCATATTGAACTAAAGTGGAATATTCAAAAATCATGAGAACTTAGTCAGTTACAACTACCTCACATGGAAATGGTCATAGATGAATGACTACTTAATGTATTTGAATCCCAAAAGACGATATCTAATATAATGCACTGCAAAAACCCCTCAATACTTAAATAGTTCAATACTCTAAATTAATAATTTTGAAAGACTTTGGATTCATGTAGAATGTCTTTATAGGATAAGAAACAACAATATATTGGTAGGTCAATAGAAAATTTATGACATAAGAAAGTTGAAACACTACCCACAATATAATTTTCCAACTGCAACAATTTTTTTAACCATGGTAGTATACCTTCTCTATAAATAATTTAAAGTCAAGATGACATACCTGTAGAGAATGTTTAGTAACATTAATTGGAAAATATTTTTTACATTGAAATGAATCCACTAGACTTTGCAGCGACCAATCATTTACATGTGTCCATAAAAAAAGATATCATAAATTAGGTAACTCACAACAGTTGTAATAGCCGAAGAATATACCTACCTAAAAGACACCATAGATGCTTGCGTACCACAATCCAATTAGAAATATGAACATGTTGAAAGGTATGCTATTTGTTGAACTTAATTAAAAACAAAAATATGTATCATTTAAAATATAAAATAAACTTTACATGAATTTAATAGTATGTAATTTTGGTTTTCCAAAAGGAAAATGACACATGTATTCCATGTGAAAATGCATATCAATGGATTCCAAAAATAACTTCATAAGTTACCTTCATAGCACTACCGACTTCCCCCGATGGGGGTGCACATGCATTGGTACAAATGGCATGTGATCGGCCATCCAGGCCTGCCTCCCCTCCATGTGAATATTAATGTTGCAGCGATGACAAGACTCGATACTTACTCCTCTGGCGTGACACTCCTCCTCAAGCACTTTGAGGATAAATGTGAACCTTTGTACATGATTTAGCTCAATTTGACAGTTTGGGCAATGAGTTTGGCTAGTAAGGAGTTTGATAGAAATCAGGTTTGTCTTTATGGTGCCTCACAGGGGCTATGGCCTTGGGTGAGGAAGGAAAAGGACACTTGTAGTAGCTTGAAGTGGTTCGACATCAGTCTCCTAGTCTACCCTTGGGACCATGGTACAAAGACAGTCAAAAGTCTAGTTCTTCTCCCTCGCTTCTATTGGCAACAAAGACTTTTCATCACTCTGCTAGCTCCTGGACCCTCTCTTGCTTGAGAGAACTGCCACAGATCTTTACAAGTGCATGGATTTTTATTTTGCATCTGGTATTTTATGCTTTGAGGTCGGGTCTCGCCCTTAGCCCGGGTGACATTTACGTCTCTCGGCCAACATTTGGGGGTGGGGGTTATGTTGATGTGCATCCTTGGGGAGGTGTGTTAGAATTATTTTACTCTGGAACCTATGTTGGGTAAAATTGAGCCCTTCTCACCTTATTGGTAGTACTATAGCAACGTTGGATACATTGTAGCACCCCCTGTAATGATCCCCATCCCCCTCCTAGAAATTTTGTCAATAGTTCTGGTTTCTTCTTGTGTCTGTCGCAACATGCTAAGGCCATATAGCCATATGAAAATAACGTATGTAAATTGTGTACGTTGGTATTCTCCAGACCCCAATCTCAGAAATTTTGGTTGGAATGAGGAAGTGGGCAATGTTGGGAGCATTTTTGTACGCTATTTTATTTTGAACATCTAATGAAAGCCATTTTGAAAGGAAAAAAAAAAAAAACAACAACAATACTCTCATTTCCCTATGGTGTTAAAAATGGCATGTAGATCATCGAATTTATTGAGCTCAAAATATGCCTTCCCCTCCTCTTTACCAAAGTTGAACTTCATTACACTTGTTGGATTTACTAGATCAGATGGTTATGACTCCCCGCCGACTTCATCACTTTCAAGGATGAGCCCTCGACCCGCTTCCCAGGCTATCGGGTTGTGGCATTACCTATATCTATTGTTGGGCGAGGAAAGTTTGAGAAGGTAAGTGGGCTCTTGAGAAGTTACAAGTGAATAGATTAGCTTTTGTGAAGGAATTGTTTGTTACAAACATGTCAAGCGATTGCGCAAACTGTGACTACGCTGACAAGAACCACTACACGTATGTTTTCTTTTATTCTCAATTTCTTATCAATCTCTCTTCCTTTTCCTTTTAAAATTTCGTGTCATTTGTCACGATTTCAAATTTAGCTACATCTGAGCTCATTCGATTTTGTGTTGTTTTGTTTCAAAGTAAAAAGGGCTTCCAGATGGACGGTATTGTGGAGACCGCTTATGAAATGGGGTATTGAGTTATATGTAGTAGTTATAAGTTTCATTTCCATGGTTTTGAAATGATATGATAATTGAATGTATTTGGATTTGATGTGAACATGCATGGTGGAAATGTATCTATGGAGAATGAATGCAAGTGCGGCCCCAACTGCCAGTGCGGTTCTTGCAACTACCACACCTGATTCAAAATATAGTCTCTTCAATGGTGGTTTGCAATACGGGTGTTATAAGTCCAATATAATCTCTTCAATAATATTTGTCTCTCCAATTGGAGTGTAATAAGTCTAGTATGTTCCACCAGGCATGATGTTACTATACTAGGAATTTTAAATAAAGACTCAATTTACATAGATTTGGGATTTTTAGTGTCGCTTGTATTGTTCGTGGCATGCCAATTACTATGCTACTCACCTTAAGCCATCTTTGACGCTTTTGGAAAAATTATCTCTGGTTTGTATTGCAGGGTGAACCATATGGGGAATTCCAATTATTTAATTGAGGGATACTATTAATTGCGTTGATGTTTAGGTGCGCGAAATTTCCTTATGGGGAAGTTCATTTTGCGGAGTTCCTCTACACAATGATTCTTTGGCACAATGAAATTCAAAGTGGTGGTATCTACAAAGAATACTACGTATAAAAATTATTTGGAAGTTTGAGATCTTAACATTAATCTTTATATAATAATAATATGTGCCATACTTAATTTTTTTTTAATACAATTTCTTAATTGTATGTTTCAATCGTACATATACTCTAATTTATGGTTGTTATTAATGATAAAACTTTTGAACCAAATTTCCCTTTTAGATAAAACTTAGGCTTGGTTGATTAAATGGTCCATATGATATTGCGTAGTGATTTGTTGAACTTCTTTTGGTACATTTCGTGGTTATAACATCTTTGTACTCGTAAAACGACACTCTTGGGTCGTAGTCACACACACTACACTCGTTGCACTTGAGGAATGTGTATAAAGTGATGTTTTCATGTATAGTCATCATTGTTCAAGTATATTTAAGTTTTCTTGAGGAGTTTGTATGTGTCGTGCGTGGTTCTATGTCTAAACTCATCATGTTCACCCCTCACCTCATATTTCAGACTTCGACAAATATTTGGCTTCAAAGTAAACTCATTAAGGCGAAGAGCACACAAGCACACTATGAAGCCTTTATGGGGAATCCTTCATTTTTTGGAAGAGAACCATGCACCCTCCAAGGGCACAAGGCTCAAAATAATGGGTTTTCTACTCAAAATCTCAATAAAGCTTTGTATCCCACCTCTAATATGAGGCAGCAAATGAGGCATAGAATTAATTCGTATATTTAATGAATTAAGGCTCATGGATCCTCCAATTGCTTTCCAACAAATTTTAATGTTGAATCTTGAATTTCACATTGTCAATAATTCTAGAACTCTCTACATTTAGAGTTATAGCATTTCTAGTGAATTAATTCCCTTACTCTTTCCAGAAAATGTCTTCACAAATATTATTCATTAGAAACGAATGACACAAAAAAATTTAACCTATTCTAAACAAAAGAAGTGGTATGATAAAGTCAAACAACTATCGCAATAAAGAAATTCATAGAAGTAAGATATAAGTTTTACTTCTCTATTCCTAGAACTACAAATGAACTTCACTTCCAATACCAAGTTTGTAGTATAGCAAAAAAAAGGTGTGAAAATATAAAAAGTTCCAAAATATATTATGTTCATGAAAACTAATTCAATGATATTTTACTAAAATCACAACTCCTTGGGTCTATTTCAGAGACAATGAAATCCAAAATATGTATCATGCATAGCCAAAGTGCTAAATATGTAACCATACATGTATCATGCATAGCCAAAGTGCTAAAGATGTAACCATATATGTATCATGATAGCCAAAGTGCTAAATATGTAACCATTTCATGCGTTGCAAAATTTTCATGAAACTAATTTAGGGATATTTTAACCAAAATTCCTACTCTTTGGGTTATTTCAAACAACTAAAAATGAAAATAAGTACCATCAGGTTAGACATACTAAAGTGGTTTTTTTATTAGTTTTTTCCTTGTTTTCAATTTCCTGTTGGGCATAACTAGAGGGCTCAACATGTAAACATTTCTTCTATTTTGAGAGAAAAATATTTTGTTCTTTTTTCCAATAACGAGTATAGGGTGCTAAGGAAAACAACTCAAAAATAAAAAAGAACCCAAAAGAATAAAATAAAGGATTCATCTAAACATGTTGAGAACTACTTGTATATACAACGCAAAAAGATATTTATGATTACCATAAGTTGTAGGTAAAAGTAGTTGTGACAATTTAGAATAGGTTCTCTTCAACTCTGTGTCAAATTGGATGGTGAAATGATTAAACAAATAAATTCAAAAGATAAACCATGTATGCAACTCTAGACAAAACAAAAGAACATTTTAACATTTTGCTTCGCTGCGACAAATTAACTTTTGAAGATGACAAGATAACAAAATTCCAAAAGAATGATTCCAAGTTATGCCATGTAAGGGATATATGTAGTCATGACATAAAATGTTTGTTACAGGTAATCAATGATGAACGATAAAAGTTGTGAGAAATCACTAAGCATTGTACTTTATCTATATAATAAAAGGTTTGAAATTATTTGTAATCTATCATGCCTCAATATTGTAGACTACCAACCTAATAACATTTTATGCAATGATATTTGTTACTATGACTTTTTATAAATTATAAGCGAAATAATTAATTATTGAAAAATGTTGTGTTACGCTAATAATGTAGCTTAGTTGTTCATTTTTGTTCAAAATGAGATACTCCAAATAGCATTTTGAATTAATGAACCTACAAAAAAATAGGAAAACACTATCAAAAAAGACATTGACCACCATCCCCCAAAAAATAGGAAAATACTATCAAACAAGACATTGACCACCATCCAACATGGTCACGCATACACAAGGCTTGCCATTACCAAAACTGGATCTAGATCCACAATATATACCAAAACCAACAATCTTCCTATAGCCAAAGTTTCTCAATTCCTTGACATCAATGTCTACAATGAACATTGAGTATTAGAATAGTTTGCATGAATATTAAATAGGAACATGCAATCAAGAAAATTTAATATGATTTTAGTTTAAGCACTGGTAAGGTTGATGGTGAAATACATACTCAAGAAAACTATTAAGCACATATGATTGAATAAAAAAGTGGGTAGGAAAAAGAAATCATAAATTTCAAAAAGCCATATCAAATTGAGACATTGAGAATAGTAGCCATGCAAAAGAGGAAAAACACTGAAAGCTTGCTTGCCTACTAAAAATTTGATAAGCCTTATATAATTTGCATATCTTATTAAGAAATTAAAAATAAAAATAAAATGTTTCTCAATAGACTAACTATAAAAATAAAAAAACAGTGATAATTTACTAAATAATAATTAACTAATATATACATATATATACTTCTTTATTGGCAAGATGTGTGTTTGAGATTTAAAAAAGTATGAGTAGAGGGAAAAAAAATAAACAACAAAAAAGTCAAAATCAAATATAGAAAGTGTGAGAAATGAAATTAAAAAAAAACAAAAGCATCAACCCATCCTTTTATGCAAAAAGAGAAAAGCGCACGAATTGAAAGTTAGAAAGAAGGGAAGAGAGAGCAGGGATTTTCTCAACTATTGTAGAGGAAGTGGAAGTAGATGCGGGAAAACTCCATAGCCATTGAACGGAGTTGGGGAACTGAATTGCTATATATGTATATACATATTGAGTCTTATCTAGTCTGCTATGCTTTGAATTTGGGTTTGTCTGTGCCTAGGTCGAGTTTGAGTTGGTCGATCATGTTATATATGTGTGGGTATGGGCAGTGGAGTTGTTTAACATTTTTTTGGGGCTCATTAATTATCTCCCAGAAATGGTATGAACATATATTTGTGCTCATCGATTATCTCTCTAAGAATGGTATTGGTGTAACCCAGCCCAAAAGGCCTACACTTTACACTTTACACGCGGAAGGAAAATGTATACGTGGCAAATAAAAATCTTAACTGTGTTTGTCTGCGGGATTTTTATGTGAGTTGGTAGCTGGAGAGTTAATGCCTGCAGTAAATATCTGTACTCCGTCTCGAGACTGCTTCCGCTTGCCCTTCGTGCCTTAACCCTTGTTCATTATGGCATGTTCTGGATTGTTCATTCGTTATTTCCGCTCTGAGGTTATCTGTTCTAGTCGAGGGTTTCTGCGTTTTTTCTGTAGAATGCTATATACTCTGCTCTGTTGGTATGTGCAACTCTTTGTGCGGGCAAACTCGGCCCGTCCGCTATTCAACCTGCTTGCAATTTGAATGGAAATGGCGTTTGGTTTTGATGGCTATTCAGCTTGGTTCTGTGGTTTGACCTCGGTGAGTATTTATGTTCTTTCCTTCCTTACATGCGTGGATTTCTTAAGGTATTTGTTAAGCACTTGTTGCTGGTTGTTATATCTTGCTGTCTGTGTGTATTTCGTGGTTCTTGGTCGAGGTTTTGTACCCTTTTCTAGAAATCACTGTGGTTTTGTTGTGTTTTCTTGGAACCTTGTTGTCTCTGGTTCGAATCTAGTTGGGTATTATCTGCTTGCTGTTGGTTGGGTCTCTCGCAGTGCGGCACTATATTTGCCTTCGAGCACAGGACTTTTCGGGCGCGCGTCCTTCATTTGGAATAGGTAAATACTCCTGTCCCTGTTTCAATCTTGCTCGGCGTCTCTTTCTGGAACTAACCCACTTTTTTCCTGTGGTCTACAGTCACCCAAATTCTTCAGGATGTCACACGGTTGTATTCGGCTTCCCTCTCCCAGGTAATTTCATTGTATTTCTAATTCTCCAAAGGGGTTCACACTTTTTCTTGGAATTCCCCTCGCTGCTTTCGTTGTAATGTAGATGGGTTGATGTTTACAGGTCGCTGTTGGCAACCTGGGTGGCGTATCCTCCAGTATTTAGCTTCTACAGTCGCTTATTTTCATGGGTAGGCCTCAATCCCAAACGTCTGGTTGTAGTTTTGCTTAATGTTAAGGTTCTGTGATCTTGCTCAGGTCCTTCGGTCGCTGTATGAATTTAACTTGGTTGTATTTCTTTCGTTTGCTCCTGTATTAAGTTTTACAAGAGATGCGAGTCGTTGTCGATCGGTTTTGTCAAACCCTAGTTCAGGGTTTTCTGGTTTATAAAGTCTTTCCAACTATATGTCATACTTTACTCTATGTATGGTAGTGGACTTTGTTTTTTCAATGGAGTCATTCTGGCTTTAACAATAGTCACTGTATTTGTGGTCCTTCGACTTTATAAAATGAAATTTATGAAAGGAAAAGAAAATATATAGCGTCCTTACCTCTTTGCATTTGTATTTCGCCTCTATTCTGTGATTGCTATTTATGACTTTGAACACTGGAAATGGTTGAATCTTGTACGCAATTTCTTCACCTTTGATTTCTGGGTGTTATATGCCAAGATTCCTATTCGACTGTGTGCGAAAACAATGTTAAATAAATGTATGGTTGTCTGTCATTTGCAACTGTAGATTACTGAGACTTCATCGGGTTGTTTAATATTTGACTGTGATTCATATTTGAATGCTTGCAACAAGAATTTGATAAATATTATTTGTATTGTAGTTTATTAGGCCGTAAAGAAAAAAATTTCATTTAGGCAAATATTAATAAAGATGATACAGATGGACAAATAACTTTCTTTTTTGAATGCTTCTGACTGTCTTTATTTCTCTTCTCCTATGATTCAACTGAACCCTCTCCTGTTACATTTGATTTGTTTATATTTCTCTATTTTCAGTTGATCTTTACAGTTAATCCAACTGATATAGAATATGGTTACATAAATACTATTTTTGTTAATAATTATAATCACTTGGCACTTCAAGGCTTGGAGGAACAGTTGGTTCTTATTTCCCTAATTTAACGGACCATTCCTTAACTAATAACGGAGCTACAGTAATTCTAACTGAAGTAAAAAGAGATGTCTAAATTCACTGACTCTGTAAACAAGCTAAAAGAAAAATTATTACAGTAAAAATTTAAACAATCCAATCGATCAATAGCCTTTGAACCAGGTTGGAATTTTGCCCAATTACGGTGAGCTGGATGCTCCTGCATCAAGTATGAACGTAAATTGCCTTGTAACTTGTTTGGTGCTATTCGAATGAATTAAAGGATGACGTTGCGGTGAAATGAATGAAAAAATGAAAGAGGTGGTTGACATTGCTATTGTTCAAAGTCAAAACCTACCTCGCTGAAGAGGTATGTAGAGATGACTTTTCTTTAGCCATTTTTATATTGAATTTA
>APFE031029835.1:0-84278 GCA_000404065.3 Pinus taeda
GAAGAAAAGAAGTAATCACAAAATACTCAGACGCTTCCTTGGCAGCGGCGACAAAAAGTGGTGAGTGCCCGTATTGTAGCAATAATGCTCAACTCCTGGGACTTCCTACTTTACTTTTATCAACCCGATAGTTTGTAACAAACTTGGAAGCGACGGTGCTGTATGCACAAGTACTAGTTCTTACTGCAAGCTGTCACTTGGTCAGCTGGCGCAAGATCACTAGGAGCTTAAGCCAACTTCAATGAATTCCAGAAGAAGCTTTAAATGTGATGAAAGAAAGGAAAGCTTACTCTATAGAGGCTATTCTACTTGTAGAAAGAGAAAGAAGATTGAAATGTGAAGTAAACCTGGCAAACCCTAATTTACCGACTAACCCTACTTTTGCAAAAAGAGAGGTGAAAATCTACGAAAGGAGTGCCATTACCTATTGAGGAAGTGAAATACACCTATTCAAGCTATTTCTAGAAGCAAATAAGAAAAAAACATCTTTATTGAATTTTTATGTATTTTATGTGAAATTGTCGTGCATGTGATTTATTCGTTTGTGGATGTGGCAGCGATTAGGTGGCGATGGAGGGCGATTTGAGGATTTGTAGAGGTGTAGGAAGGTGTGGAGGGGTCTTAAGAGGCCTATGGAAACCTTCTGGAGGCTTTTCCTGCAATCGGACTTCAAAAAGTCACTTCCAGGAAATTCTACAAGAGGCTGCAGGGGATCTACAGGAGGATCTACAGGAGGATCTACAAGAGGATCTACAGGAGGATGTCGAGGGCTTTTTTAGAGGGTTTTAAGGTGGAAAAATTGTGGGAAAGTGTAGCTAAATACTAGAGGGATGTGTTAAGGTGTCTGAAGTTCATCAAGGATGATTAGGAAAGAAAATGATGGTTGCATTTGTTCAAGAGATGAGAAGAAAGATTATGAGAAAAGTGCAGAAATTAGGGCAGATTTGTGAAGGGATGTGAATGACCTATTAAACATGTATCAAAAGAGATGGTGATGGCAGATTTATTGACTTATTATGAGCACAGGTGTACTGTAAGAGAGCTGCGAATTAAATCTGAGCAAGAGAAGAACTAGCTACACCAAAAAAACAGAACTATATCTCATGTTAACCTAAATTTTGACCTAGGAAAATAAAATGTTGAACAATGCTATATGGAAAGGAAAGCATGGAAAGAGATTTATTGTAGAAACATAAATGAGCATGGCAAAATGGATCTGAAGCAAAGCATTAACCTCTAAATCAAATTTTAACACTAGAAATTGCATGGAAGAAGCAAAACTGTGTTTTTATGGCAACAAGCAGACCTTGACCTCAGTTCATGATCCCAAAGGGAGGAAATGAGGTCAAGGATCTGTTGATGGCCCTTTTGTATCTTTCCCTTACCACTATTTGACCTACTTCAGCAACTGAAATGGAAACAACTATGTAAATCACCAAAAAACAACCTATTTCACTAAGGAATAAATCTATCAAACAACAACTAATTCATGAACTGCAAAAAAACATATAAGTACAAAACAAGAGGTGCTGGGCAGCTTGAGTTGGGCCCTAACCCAAGAGCTTCAGCCTCGTGGAATAACTCATTGTTGGCTCATAAAATATTTCATCTCCATTACCAAAATAATAGTCACATTACATAAAATTGTTCACAGAAATAAGCTCGAAATGAGCTGAGCAAGAGCTACAACAAAAGTGCGCAAATTTGACTAACATCCAACAACATAATGGGACCCTAAGCCTCTCTATTTATACCACTGGAGCCCCCAACAGTTCTCTTAGAATCAAGGAGTCTTGGCTCCCAAGACTTGAGATAGATAGTTGTTCCTCTTCACTTGTTCGGTTGTCCCTTTGATGCATTGATGTGACTTCTTGTGCTCCAACCCTTCTAAAGGAGGATTCAAAGTAGGGATTCATAAATGACGGGGTCACCCTCCTACAAATCCTCTCCCTTGTTTTCCTTGAATATTGGCTGCCAAATGCTCATTAAACCTTTGATTTTGTCTCAAAATTGACCAAAAATCTGCATAAAGCACACATTAGACTTCTTAGCATAATGACTACCCAACTCACTCTATTAGCATAAATATAATAAAAAATATGCAATAAACTAATGAGAATGGTGGATTAAGCTAAGTTATGAGGCCAAATGAGCCCATATAATTACCCATTTATGGGGCTCATCAATATGGTGTCAAAATTTTTGGCCAAATATTTTTGTGTTCCTCTGGTTGCTGCCTTGTTGAAAACATAAAAGAAAATCCTAATTTATTTTGTCCTTGAAATAAATTAGGAATAAAATTGTAATTCCACATCACAAGAAAAATTGTACGAGTTAACTAAGTTAATTTGACTTAGTTGGCTCAGTTAATTCGAGTTGAGGGTCTAACTTGAGTCATGTAGAGTGTCTCCTACTTTCTAGAAGCCTTGGTTGAGTTTATTTTGAGTTGTAATTAACTAATTCAGTTTAACTGAGTTAAAGTCAGGTAAACTAGTTCCAATTTATGGAGGAACTAGTAGGAGGTCATACAGTGGGGTGATGCTTCACGTGTTCAACTAGTTAATTGATAATACAACCATAAATAACTCATGTATATCAGTTCTGAGAATTTCCCAGTTGATGTTAGAGTTCAGCAACAAAGTACTATCAGTTGTATAATCATCTAAATTGTACAGGTGGTACATGCAATCAAAGGAAGGTGATCCAGGTGCATATTGGTGGCCACCCACCTATTCCACTTGGACCCTCACCACTGTCTCTTCCAATTTTTCAATTACCTTAATTGTAGTGCAATTTACTATTTTTGCTAGTTTTTCGGGTTGTGAACTTCCGAAGTCATTTTGAGGCCCTAAATGATGTTTTTTTGGGAAAACCAAGAAATATTATAATTTTAATTGATTTTTTCATTCAGAAGTTATGTTTCTCAAACAGATCTTTCTAATAAGGTATTGTGCACATCAAAGGGAGATCGTATACCAAAGTTACGACCCCAGGAAGTTGATGTACCAATTTACCCAAACGAGGTCCATAGTTTTGGCGCTTCATATCCTAGGGTTAGATTTTTGGATGTTTAGGGTTTTCCATTATTTCTCAATAATAAATAATCCTTTGAGCCTCATAGTAACACAATTCAAAGGTATGTATCTGCCACATCTTGTTGAAGAATCTAGGGCATATGTAGTTAATGGGATTCTTCTTACATGATAACTATTTGTGAGGCACTTTGTCTTTAGATTATTAGCACAATATTTTGCTTATTATCATTAGTGTGTGTATGTCTTACTTCAACAAATAGCTATCAAAGAAAAGAGACAAGATTACAAGATATGGAATTTTTCTAGGGCCAAAACCTCTCTCTCTCTTAGAGAGGAAAACCCGCACAAAATTCTTCTTATAGAGATTCCTATTGATGGACACCAAGACTAATACCCTTGACCTATTAGGCTACTCCAAGACCAAGACACCAATCCCCTTATTTGACACTACTGAAGTCATCATCATTGTTGTAATACTGAAGCTATCTTTACTATGCCACTGAGATCTTCATTACTGTTGTCACATTGTTGTTCCTTCAATGAAATCTTGATCTAGATCATGGTTGTTGCTTCATTATTGAGATATTCACCTTATCTTCTTCAGAATCATGATTATCATCATTGTCACTGATTGTATCTGCAAGTACGTTGAGAATATATCTCACAATGAATGCATTAGTATCCCGAGAATATATCTACGTTTGTATGCTGATAATATATGACTGCGTTTGTATCCGAGAATATATCTGCATTTGTATGACTGTGTTTGTATGCCAAGAATATATGACTGCATTTGTATCTAATAATATATTTACGTTAAGAGAAGAATTCCAAGATAGTGTTGGCATGGAGACAGTAATGTCGAGTCAATTACTTTGATTTGTATGATGAGAGCATCCACCGAGCACCGAAACAAAGATTTTCACTGAGATCATATATCGAGGTTCTGTCACTATTTTGTATCATCGAGATCATGTATTGAGTATGTTACTATTTTTATTATTGAGATAATATCCTTCCTGCATCTTATGAATTTTCAAAGTGATCTGAAGTTGTTTATATTCGTTGATTATTGTAGTTGCATATATATATAGTTACTTGACAATATATGTAAGACGACATGAGCCAGTAAACCGTTACATCCTTTTCTTGAGCCAACATGCCATCTGTATATACTTTGAAGCCGACTTGTCTTTCTCATCATTTTTGTAGGCAAACTTATTATTTGGAGGATGGTTCTTGTCTTGGAGGGCTACTTGACACTAGGTAGATCCATGTATATTACATAAATGCTCAAGAAGAGATCTTTAACATGATTTTGACTCTTTGACTTTCCTAGACCTATGGAATGAGCAAGAAACTCATTCGTATAATTTACAAAAGATAATATTTATTTTTCTTGAGAAGTACAGAGATCAAAATTACATTGACAAATATAGAACCTAGTTGCACTTTTCTTCAATACTCCCTCTTAACTATGTAGGTATTTACAATGGTACTTGGTTATTCGAAATCTTAAGAATTTCTCATAAGAAGAATCAAATTAGTAATCCCATCTATATAACATCATATCAACCAACATTTCACAATGAAATGCCTTGACTAATAGCTCCATCTCTCCACGAGACCATAAACTACAAGTTTCTCGAGATCAATGATTTATAGACACCTTCATCATTGTCTCTCAAGGTACATACCCACCCGGGTGTTCACTCAGTATGAACTTCTAGGACTATTCTTATCTTGGGTTCGTAACCCTCAAAGAATATTGGTCCTCTTGCCTACTCTTACCTTGGATTCCCTATACATCCTCAAAGAGTATTGGATGCCATATGATTAACCAACCCTCCATTCTTTCTTCCCAGGCAAAGACAAGAATGTTGGGTCTATCATGTGTCTTCATCCATTCACGGCCTTCATCTAGATTTACAGTTGTTAGTCCTGATCTAGTGCATGACACATGAAATACAAAAAAAAAAATTGTCGCTCCTTTGTAATCAGGGGTGATCTAATTCAAGCTCCCTCTTGATCAAGACTTTTCAGAGCTTTCTTTTAGCTAAGGACTCTTCAATACATCAGAAACTTCTTCTTCATGGGTCCTTTAGCTTCTTGATGTCATGAAAGTTAGTTGAGTTTCTTTCTTGTAGGGAAACAGTCATTGATCACTTTCCTCCTTAGTTCATCATGTTATTCATTTCTTCATGGAAAGTGGCCTTCTTCATATTTGGAACCATAATCATATGACTACTTCTTTCTCATCTGCTTCTTCCATTCATCACATGAATGCTAATTGTACTTGTAATTGGCCCTACATGAACTTATCCATATATTATTCAAGAAATAAAGTATATCATTAAATCAAATCATACCTTACTAGGTGACTCTTCATCACGACATCTTTCTGTAGGTATCAAAATCTTGCACACATATTGACATATCTCCCAAATATATCCATTTTCAAGGGTCTTCATATTTTCCAGACTTACATTAGAGTCTTCATATCTTTCTAAGAGATTTATTATTCAAATCTTCTTGGTATTTTGGATGTTGATTGCCTTCATCATGGTTGCATATCTCACGATCTCTTCCTTCCTCACTCATTCCATTCTTAGGGATTTCTAATTAGAGTTATTATCATCATAGTCAACCACCTCATACTTTATATGAGGACATATTATGTTGATTTCATCTAGTGCGACTTGTGCTTTTCAACATCTTTTCAGAGGAGGATATCCTTTTTCTCTTGATCATGCTTCTTAATATAGAAGTAGTGATCCAAGTTACCCGAAACCATGCAACATGACATTATAAAATTAAATACCAGCATGTTAGGTCATATTGTATTCTTCCATCATCTTCCTTGATCTCATGTCAACTTACTTTACTAGCTTCTTTACCAATATGATGTATGTACACCACTTAGATAACAAGTACAAACCAATTTTTAGAAGCACGGATTGGTCATAACAAAAACTTTATAGTAGCAAAAGCATTTATATTTTTCATAATTAATAAGAGATTACACTCTTAACTACTTCAACCATCTAGGCCAGGTTTGATAGAAACCCTAAGTCATATCAAAAATTTAATCATGATTAAATAACTGGAGAAACCATATGATAGACTATCTACTAGAGTTTTTCAGTAAACCCTAAATTTTATCAACGTGAATTGCTTCTACTAGGGTTTGATGTAAACCATAGATTTTCAATCAATTATTACCATATAAGGTGTTTCTTACTAGGGTTTGATGTAAACCCTAGATTTTCTATCTATAGCACAATTTATAGGTTCAAATGAATACACATACTTGAGAATTTAATCATTACTAGGATTTAGTTACACACCCTAGATTTCACTCATCATCCTAGAAATTTCAAACTTTGATTAGGGCTTGACTATCAAACCCTAGATCCCATAATCTTTAAAAAATTTGATCAGTTCAATATATTTATAGTAGATAGACATCATGTATAAACACATTATATAGTTAGAAAATACATTGACCAAGACTAAGCTACGAAAATAAACATGTACCTAGGGTTTCATTCCTAGGACTTTTCATGACACGGATATTGCTTGTATACCTAACCAAAACTTATGGTTTTCATTCGTTTTCAAATAAAATCCTTATTCCATCAGAACTTCAATGGTTCAATATATCAACCTTAATATGTTAGAGCTTCCATGATCATGACATTATCAATAAATCAACCAGTTTATGAATTTCTTCATTGATAGCCCTAATTAGGTTTAGGGTTCACACATCATTGATTTATTTCAATCAATATAGCAATTTTTATCATTAATATTCTTAAGAAGGTTTAGGGATTGAAATCATATCAATATTGCGTTAGGTTAGGGTTTCCAGATAAACTTTCAAGATTCTTTTCATTCAAACAATTTAGAGATGAAGAGGGTGGTAGATTCATTAGAAGATGAATTACCTCAAACAAGAATATTTTATGATTCAAGAGATTTAAACAAGATGAAAATTAGTAGTGTAGATAGGATTTGACAAAGAGAATAACAAAAAATTTATAATAGACATACCTGTGACTTTTGACAAACCATTTTGATGCCTTCTTTCATATTCCTTGATCTTTCAGCAAGTCCTTAATAGTGGCCTGCAATATATGCTTTCAAGAAAAATTGTCATCCCAAGAATATGCCTTCATTTTTCAAGTTAGATTTCAAAAATATAGGATCAATTTAATTTATTTCATATCTAAACTTTTTAAGAATCACATGGACTATATGAAGGTTATAAATTAAACTAGCTAATCTTAGAGATTCATACGTACCTTTGAGTTGTTTACTTTAATAAGTACTTAGTTACTTCAAATCTTTAGAGGATCATTTCATCTAACTGTGATGACATTGAATCAGTAAGACCTTTCTTACTATGGTAGGTTAGGCAGAGGCTGTAGCATCACCATAGGCTGAGACTAGAGCATCATCTTGGGCTAAGACTTTATCAAAACTATGGTATATTAGAGAAGGAGAGTTCTAATATTGTTGTTGTGTTATGACTTAAGTCAAGGTGATTTCTTTGAAGTGGCATCTTTCTCATTTCTGAATTTTGCAGTGGCATTCCTTTTATTGACGCCACATCCTCATGAACGCCTTGAGACTGGACTAGCATTGTGTTTCTTTAATGTATATCTTGATGTCCTTCAACTTTCTCTGATGCCCTGCTAGAAACTTGATCCTTGAAATGTCTCTTTTCTTCCCTTTCTTTGATAGTAACCATAGATCCAATACCATGTTGAAGAATCTAGGGCATATGCAGTTAATGAGATTCTTCTTACATGATAACTATTAATGAGGCATTTTGTCTTTAGATTATTAGCACAATATTTTGCTTATTATCATTAGTGTGTGTATTTCTTACTTCAAAAAATAGCTATCAAAGCAAAGAGACAAGAGCACAGGATATTGCATTCTTCAAAGGCCAAAACCTCTCCCTCTTGGAGAGGAAAACCCACACAAAATTCTTCTTATAGAGATTCCTATTGACGAACATCAAGACCATGACCCTTGACCTATTCAGCTACTCCAAGGCCAAGACACCAATACTCTTATTTGACATTGTTGAGGTCATCATCATTGTTGTAATACTAAAGCTATATTTACTGTGCCACTGAGATCTTCATTATTATTTTCACACTGATGTTCCTTCAATTAAATCTTCATCTAGATCATGGTTGCTGCTTCATTACTGAGATATTCACCTTATCTTATTCAAAATCATGATTATCATCATTGTCACTGACTGTATCTGCAAGTATGTTGAGAATATATCTCACAATGGTTGTGTTTATATCCCGAGAATATATCTGCATTTGTATGCCAAGAATATATGACTACGTTTGTATCTGAGAATATATTTGGGTTTGTATGACTGCATTTTTATGTCAAGAATATATGACTACGTTTGTATCCGAGAATATATCTATGTTAAGAAAGGAATGCAAAGATAGTGTTGGCATGGAGACGATAATGCCGAGTCAGTTACTTCAATTTGTATGATGAGAGCATCCATCGAGCACAAAAATAGATCTTTTCATCGAGATCATATATCAAGGTCCTGCCATTGTTTTGTATCACCAAGATCATGTATTGAGTATGTTACTATTTGTATTACCAAGATACTATGAAGTTTCAAAGTGATCCGAAGTTGTATATAGTCGTTGATTATTCTAGCTACATATATATAGTTACTTGAGCATATATGCAATCCGACATGAGCCAGTAAACTATTGCATCCTTTTGTTGAGCCTATGTGCCATCTTTATATACTTTGAATCTAGCTTATCTTTCTCATCGTTTTTTCAAGAATACTTCTTCTTTGGAGGATGGTGCTTATCTTGGAGGGCTAATTGACACTAGGTTGATCCATGTACATTACATAAATGCTCAAGAAGAGATATTTAACATGATTTTGACTCTTTGACTTTCCTAGACCTATGGAATGAGCAAGAAACCAATTCATATAATTTACAAAAATAATCTTTCTTTCTCTTGACAAGTACAAAGATCAAAATTACATTGACAAATATCGAACCTAGTTACAATTTTCTTCAATGCATCGCTCCTCAGAGATAAGCTACCATCATCTGAGTTAGTTTTATTTCCTTTTTGTTTGTAAGCATATTTTAGTATTTAACCTTAAAGAAATGAAGTGTTATTTTTGCTGCATCTCTATATTTATGGTTATATCTGTAACTTGTTGTGTTCCTGTTTAAGTTCGGATCAGTGGGATCAAAGCGGTCTGATCTTTCTCTTCTTTTCATTGCATGCCCCCAACGAGGTCAGGATATAAGGAGTTAGGGCTCGAACTAGTCAAACCTTTCCAAGACCAGCTTCGCAAATCCTGACGACCTCCCATGGAGGAAAATAATAAAGATGAGGGGGCAGGAGATCCTTTCAAAATCTTACCCGAAGAAGCCCTTGAGCGACAAACTTAATGTGATGATGGACAACCTTGCCTAGATCCTTTAGTAGCTACCCAAAGGTGACACATCTCCTTCTAGCAGCTACTCTGGAAGCACCACACCCTTTAAGGTACAAGTTAACTTTGGAATCCCCATATTTTAAGATTAGATAGTTGCAGACGTTATAGATAAATGGTCAAATCTGATAGAAGGATATTTTTCTGTTCATGATTTTTCCAGCCAGTAAAAGATTACTTTTTCACTTCTCAATGCCACCCCCCCACATCAAGGATTGGTCAGAAGCCTACTGTGAGAAGAAGGATGAAATTACACCCTCACTATTTTCAACCGCACCCACTTGGAATTCATTCTGGGATGCCATCAAGGAGAAATACTACCCTATCAAGAGCTATGGGAATAAATACATAAAGTGGACCACATTGCAACAAGGAAGGGACCAAGACGTGTCAAATATTACCAATGTTTTTCATACCCTTCACATGAAGTTGGGTATCAAGGATTCTGAGTGACATTTGGTACTCAAGTACCATGATTGCCTACACAGGCACATCCAGTATGAGGTGGAGTTCATGGACATCTCCTTGCTTGGCTCGATGTACCGATACACTATCAAGATTGAGTATAAGTTTAAAAACAAGAAGTGATACTTTCGATCTGCAAATCCGAAGTAAGGAACAGGTGCCACCAAACCACAAAGCAAAGGATAAATCCAAGGCGGGGTGACCCAGGACAACTTGTCGAAGCCACAAGTAAAGAACAACACGACGAAGACAAAGAAGGACACAGGAAAATGGCATGAGTTCCATAAGAGCTCCACTCACAACATGAGTGAGTGTTGGGCCAAGCAATCACTGGTGGCCGAGATGAAGGCTTTAATTAGATGCATGTTTTAACTCTGATTGAGAACTTGATAAGGGGAATGACAAAGGGAATAACATCATTGATGTGGAGCCCAGTGCCACCATGGCCACCACTAAGATCCAGAATAATGAGCCTGAAGACCCAGAGGAGGGGGAACACATCTTCCATTCATAGATGTGGGTGAAGGGTTCTCCACTACAGTTCATTATCGACAACAGGAGCCAAAAGATTCTCATTTCAGTAGAGGTCGTGAAGTGGTTGGGCCTACCAACTACAACACATCCACAACCATACACCATTGGGTGGCTTCACCAAGTATGAGATCTCCACGTCAACCAACAGTGTCACCTTCCCTACAACATCAAGCCCTTCACGGATGAGGTCCTATGTGATGTTGTCCCTATTTACATTTGTGATGTATTTTTAGGAAAACCATAATTGTGTAAGTGACATGATGTATATGAGTCTAGAGCTCTCTATGTGAATATTACTCTGGGAAATAAGTTATATAGGATACCAAAGGTAGCCCTACTTATTGCCATCTCTTTAATCACTACAAATAAATGGAGTAAGATCATTTCACATACTAAGAAATTTGTTTTCCTTATCATTCACCCTCAAGGCAAGAAGAAGATTGTGGCCACGACTTCTAGACAATGCTCCTCCGCATAGAAGTAGTAGATGGACAAGGTCATGGAGGAGTACAAGGACATTTTCTCCTCACCAATGGGGGTACCTCAGCACTGTCAGGTTAACAACTCCCTTGATCTGACCCCGGGTGTGCCACTACCTAATGGACCAATCTATCAACGCTATATTATGGAGAATGATGATATCAAGAAGCAGGTCCAAGAATTGTTGTAGAAAGGGTAGATTAGGCCAAGCTCATCACCCTGTGGGAACCCGATTTTATATGTACAAAAAAAGGATGGGACCTAGAGACTCTATATTGACTATCGGGTGCTGAACAAGATCATTATATGGAATAGGTACCCAATCCCATGGATTGATGGCCTTCTGGACCAGCTCAAGGGGTCCAAATATTTTAGTAAGATCGATTTTAAGTCCGATTATCATGAGGTGCCTATTGACCCCTCCAATGTGTGGAAAACTGCATTCAAATCCAAGGAGGCCCTTTTCAAATGGTTGGTCATGCCTTTCGGGTTGAAGAATTCCCCCGTAACCTTCATGAGATTGATGGATGACATCTTGTGAACCTTCATCAATGCATTTGTGGTGGCATATCTAGATGACATATTGATTTTCAGCCACTGTTGGGAAGAGCACCTCCACCATATTCGATAGGTCCTCCAAACCCTGTGACATCACAAGTTGTGTGCCAATTTAGAGAAATTCACTTTTTACATAACCTAGGTTCAATATCTGGGGTACATAATTGATGAGAAGGGTGTACATGTGGACCCAATCAAGATACAAGCCATTCGGGATTGGCCAACTCCAACCACTCTAATAGAGCTCCATACCTTTCTGGGTCTTGCCAATTTCTACCGCAGGTTTGTGTTGGGGTTCTCTCATCTCACTTGGCCTTTATGTCAAGTCACCAAGGGTAGAGAGAAAGTAAAGCTATTTTGGTTTGAAACCCAACATAAAGCATTTTCCAAGTTGAAGCATCGCCTCTGCTTTGCACCAGTGCTCACATTACCAGACATGTATCAACCATTTGAGATTGAGATAGATGCCTCCAACTATACTATTAGTGTGGTTCTTACACAATAAGGGCATCTTGTGGCTTACCACAATGAGACAGTTTCAAACACAGTCCGAAATTATATCACCTATAGCAAAGAAATGTATTCCAATGCATGCTTTCCCTCAACGGAGGAATTACATTATGGGGAAGGAAATGGTCATCCACACAGACTAGCGACCCATTCAATTCATACAGGTACAAGGGAAGTTGCAGAACAATCACCATAAAAAATGGTCCACATACCTGCAACAATTCCATTTGAAAATTAATTACAAGAAGGGCATCACCAATAATGTTGTAGACTTCCTCAGCCGACCACTAGTGATGGCATTGATCAATGTGCTCGACTCATGTGGGCAGAGACTTTGGGGTGGTTGCATATTTACAAGAGCGATCCAGAATTCAGTAGCACATACTAAACACTCCTCGAAGGCAAGAAAATTCCAGAGGGAGACGCACTACAGTCGGGTCATTGGACATTTCAGAGTAAAGAAAATAGTGGCAGTACTACAAAAGTATTTTTATTGGCCAAACCTTCGTCATGATGTTGGGAAGTACATCCGATCCTCCACTTCCTACGTTATTACCAAACCAACCATCAAGAAGCAAGGCCTATATACTCCTTTTCCTACTCGTAGTCAACCTTGGGAATCCATCTCCATGGATTACATGTCGGGACTTCCTTCTCCTAAGCATGGCAACGACTGCATTTTCATGGTTGTCGAAAGATTCTCTAAGCTGGCCATTATGGTGGCCTACAAGAAGAGTATCACAATAGAGGCCACTGCTAAGCTCTTCTTTGAGTGAGTGTGGGTACACTTTGGGATCCCACAGTCCATTGTCTCAAATCGGGATAATAGATTCCTAAGTGCATTTTGGTAAATTCTCTAGTCAATGCCGGATACCATACTTACTAAATCAACGACTTTCCACCCCCAAACTGATGGCCAAACAGAGGTCATCAACATGATGATTGTATGCATTATGTGCATGTACAAATTGAAGAATCCACGCATATGGTATGAAATCCTCCCCTATTTCTAACACAACTACAACACAGCTCTCCATAGTTCAATAGACCACGGTCCCTTTCAGGTAGGGTTTGGATTTCAGCAATTATGTCCCATTGATGTGGTCATACCATTTGTAGCCACTCAAGAAGATTCAACTCACGTCCAGTCTAAAGCTGACAGGGCTAATAGCTTCATTGAATGTATTCAACACATCTACCAATAGGTCAATGATATATTGGAAAAATCCAATTTTAAGTACAGACAATGCCATGATCAACATCGAATGTCGCACAAATTCCAGGTGGGCAACAAAGTTTGGCTACATTTACAGAAGGAGCACCTTACTAGACCCCACCGCAAGCTTCACGTACTCTGATATGGGCAATACACCATCACCAAGGCAGTAGGGAACAACACCTTTGAGCTCAACATTCCACATTTCCTTGGTTTGCACCCAATGTTCATTGTAGATCATCTTCGACCATACTTTCTACCATTTTTGGACACATCCGACATTGCAGAACAACTCAAACCAACAAAGCTAAACCCATACTGCATGGAATAAGCCACAACTGATCGAATCATGGACACATATATCAAGAACACCCTCTAGCAGAAGATCTAGCTATAACAGGTTGTTAAAGCTGGCCAACTCCTGCACCAAGGCAAGTGGCTAACTAGGGACCAAGTTCAACATAAGTTTCCCCATCTCATGGAGGTACTCAATGCAATGGGGACCATTACTTCCTAGGGGGTGGGGTGTCACTGATCCAAGGATGCTTCCTAAGTGTGGGGGGCACTGTATCTTTTAGTTTTTCAGTTTCCTTAATTGTAGCACAATTTACTATTTTGGGAAAAATTTTGGGTCCTGAACTTGCAGAGCCGTTTTGAGGCCCTAAATGGAATTTTTAGGGAAAACTAGGCAAACATGATACATTGGCCAATATTTACATTTGAAAGTTGTAGCCCTCAGATAGATCTTGCTAGAAAGGTATTTTGAGCATCAAACAAAGATTGTATGTCAAAGTTACGACCCTGGGAAATTGATGTACCAATTTTCCCAAACAGAGCCCATAGTTTTGGCGCTTCATCTCCTAGGGTTAGAATTTTTTATGTTTAGGGTTTTCCATTGTTTCTCAATAATAAATAGGCCTTCGAGCCTCAATGTAACACATTTCATATGCATGTAGCCACCACATCTCTCCTCAGAGATAAGCTACCATCACCCAAGCTAGTTTTCTTTCCTTTTTGTTTGTAAGCATATTTCAGTATTTGCCATTAATGAAATGAAGTGCTATTTCTGCTGCATCTCTATATTTATGGTTATATTTGTAATTTGTTGCATTCCTATTTAATTTCAAATCAGAAGGCCTATGAGGATTCTGCATTCCTATTGATGAATTTCCCTAACTAATAAGGGGCTAATTCCCATGGAAACGACCCAAGGAAATAGGGACTTGGGCAAGTAGAAATTCGGTTAAGTATTGGCTTTGGCTTGTCTAGGAAGTTGTCAAACAGATAGAGATAGTGCATAGGTTTCTCGAGCTTGAGAAAAGCATTGTAATCTTCTCATATTTTCTGACTAATGTAATATACAGATAGCAGGGATTTTTAGTTGTGGCTCTTTGGGAAATCATTGTGTAATGTGTTGGTTGAATTCTTTCTCTTATATGCTTCATGATTTCGTGAACATTTAATTTTTTCCGCTAATGAGTAGAGTAGATTCAAGTTTATTTTTTTAGTAAATTATAATTAGAATTTTGAATCTATAAGGAATTTCTAGATGGTATCATAGCATAAATCACTCTAGAAGAGGAGAATATGGCTTTGTCTTTTGTAGGTGAAATCGAATTTGCAGTATCATTCTTTAGAGTCAAGAGGATGTTGTTCTACAAATTGAGACTCAAATATGCCTTTGAGGGTAGTTCAAACTATATTTCTTGGAAAGACAGGATAAAGGTAGTGTTGAAAGACAACAGGCTGAAGGAATTCATAAACATTGATATTCCTAAACCTCCAACAAGAAATGCTCAAGATCTGGCAAAGTGGAAGAAATGTGTTGCAAAGGCGAGAAGGATCATACTAGAAGGAGTTAGAGATCATATTGTCTTGAGCCTCCATGGGAAGGAGACTCCATATGTAATGTGGAAGGCCTTGAAACACCTATTTTAGAACAACAGTGACCACAGGAAGTTAGCACTGAAGGACAAGCTCAGGAAAATCAAGATGGAGAAGGTGACATAATACCAAAGTACTTGACCAAGTTCGCCCAATGTTGAGATGAGCTTGGAAGTGTTGGTGTTACAATTGCTGAAGATGATATGGTCAACCTAACACTTCTAATCCTTCTCAAGAGTTGGCACAACTACCAAGATTCATTAAATGGGAGGGAGAAGCTACCAGAGTGGGATCATTTTTTGTCTAACTTGGTGCAAGAAGAGATTCAGCAGAACACCATAGATGGATCCTCATCGAAGAATGATGATGAGGATAATTATGCCTTAGCTGGAAAGGTGAAGAAAGGGAAAGGGTAGTCATCCCATTCCAAATCTGACTCTAATTAGGGCGACAAGAAGAAAGACTTGTTGAAGATTAAATGTTTTCACTATCATGAGCTAGGAAACTATGCCATGAAGTGTCTGCACAAGAAAGTTGGCAAGAAGCCCTTAGGAGGAGCGATAAGTGAAGCTCTTGCTTCACAATTCGAGTTGGATTTCACCCTCATTTCTTGCATGGTGACATCAGTGATGAGTAGTGTGTGGTATCTAGATAGTGGAGCCTCATTCCATATGACCAACAACAAAAAATTCTTCAGTGACTTGGAAGGGAAGATGTTGGCTTATTGGGGCCTGACCCAAGCTCAGAGTTGATTTAGCCAAACAAGTCCCGGTACTACTGGCCCTTTCGGCAATAGTCTATGAAGCGTGGACTGAGGTCTCACCCGAAGTAGTATGGGAGGGTGCTAGAACTGGGTTTCCAGGCCCTGGAGATGTCTGATGAGGTCAAGTGGTCTGCGATTTGACCCTACATGCAAGTTGCTTCATGCAGTTTCCCATACCTTGCAGCCTGAGATACTGCCTTCGCATAGACCTACTCAGGGGCTGAACGCTATGCTTCTGCATTATTACTCAAGACCTCAATGGTATTCCAATGTTAGTTAATTAAATTTTCCTCCTTGAGTGCTTTAAGTATACTTAGCAATATAAACCATTCATACAGGTGCATGTGGTAAATAAATAGTGTATTTGCAAATCATATCAAACATGCATTAACCCACGAACAGATACACAGAATTATGATAAAACTTCTCTTTATTAATTTCTTCCTCGGTTACAGACTCAACTCCGCCCTGCGCACTCAGCTGCAGGGGTCCGCGCACTCAGTTGCAGACTAGTAGACCTCTACGCACTCAGTTATAGAGTCTTCTCCTACACTACAACCCAAAGGCACACTTTATACTTACGACTCAATCACTTAGACTCGTTATTCTTCTATACCATTGTCTCTCCTTATCTACTTATAGCCTTGCTTTATTTATACAATCCCATGGTCCGCGGACCATGGGTAGGTCTATCCAGCCGAAATTACATTACAAAACTAGGGCAGACAACCCTATGACTCTATTATACTTTCGCACCCCACACCCACAATTCACGGAGATTTACAACAAAATTGGGTCAAAACTTGGATTTTAAGCCCCAAAACATGCCTTGGGGGGGATTCCATGCCCAACAGGCCCCCAACACAAACATCATGACTCACCATCAAGTCCCTCCAACTGTTCTTGAACTATGTGGAGGTTGGTAGTGCACTGGGCTACTGCTTGCTGGATCTGCTGCATACGTTGTTCCGAGACCTCTTTGTTTGGGGTGCTCCTCTACATCAATGTGTGAATCCCCTATATGTTCGCAAGCTTGCCTTCGATGTCTTTCATGTTGGTGAAGGCCTCGTTGATCCAAGGCTGGGCGTGCGCTTTAAGAACTGCCTCTTTATGTCATTCTGTGTCCACCTGCTCCTTTAGTGCTTTAGCATGCTGCATCCTCGCAAGCCGTTGGGTGAGGACCACTGTCTGCACAGTTCCTCAGACATTGTCATATTGTTGTTGGAGTTCTTCTCGCCTCTATCTCTAAGAGTTGGATGTTGGGGTCCTCCTGTAGAATTGTGAGGACCTCAAGTGATTCTTCCAACATGTTGGTGCAGTCTCGCATTGCGCCTCTGATTTCCTCCATTCCCTCTATGATAGTGCTAGTGTGCTATTCTTTGACTTCGAGGGGAGTGGATGGCAGCACCTTTAATCGTAGCTCGACAATCCGAAGATTCAGCTCCAGCTGAACCTTTCTCATTTCTTCCTTGTCCTCACAGACTTCTGCTACTAACCTGTGGATCTGTACCTCCACTGATAGATCTACTGGGATGGCCAGCTCCAGGACACTTCGGCAAGTGTCACCTATCACATGAACCAGCTGTTGATTTTGCGACACCAGTTCGTCACTCTGTAAGCTGAGTTGTTCCATTTTTATCTTCTACTCACTGAGAACTTGGAACGTGCAGCTCTCCCTAGTGCGTAGCTCTGCCGTTATCCCATCCTGCAATAGATATAATGTCTCGCACGAAAGGGTAGATAGATTAACCCTAAGACCTTTAATTGTGTTAACTGAAAGCATGTCGTCCTCATTTGATGTCACTAGAGCCCCTTCCAACAACGTGATTGTGTTCATCATCAGTGCACACATCTGCTTTTCTACCATAGATCCAACTGCGAGGTTGGTTGAAAGGGTACCAACCCAAGGGGGGCACACCTGTAAGTCCTGCAACTGCGCTCTGAGGGCCCTCAACACAGTTTGGTGCTCCTGCATGAAATCCTGAAGAGTCTCATTTGTGACATCGTACACCATCTGTCATGCAGATCACCCTTGGTAAGGGTGATCGGGTCAATGGACAATTTTGATGCCTTGACCTTCTTCCTCGATCCTGCTCACTCTACTGAGTGTTGGCACTTCAACTGTGTGGACACAGTCCATGGGTCCATGCCTCCTTCTTTTGTTTATGCTTCCTCTACCTCTTGTCCCTACGAAGGTGTTGTTTGGCCCTCACCCACCTTCGCAGCTGCTGCCTATGCTGCTGCTGCTGCTATGGCCTTTTCCTACTCGGCTGCTTTCTGTGTCACTTCCTGTGCTACCCACACTTTTGCTGCTGCTTTTTTCTTCCGTCATTTGTCGGCCAACTGTGCGATGCGTAGCTTGGCATCATCTTTCTTCTTCTGCGCTACCGACCTCTCGTGTTCAGCAATGTTCAGGTGCAACATTCTGGAGACCTTGCCTCCAAGACAGTGAAAATGGCATCATCAGTGGCTACAAAGGGTATCTTTGTCCACTGCTTTGTCAGATCCTTGCACGCCCTGATGTATATGTTGTGCATTTCTACCTTAAATTCTGCAAAACTCTGCAAACTATTGTACAATGTGGGCAACAAGCACAGTTTACAGATAATCCACATTCAGATGTTCATCTCCATGAGCACCCAGAAGATCTTACTGTCGTGTATCCTTGTAGCATCCTTCGTGGCCTAGAGAGAAGCGTACTTCACGGCCTTCGACAATTATCTGTCAATTATGGGGAACTAACTTTCCTCTGGTAATTCCCCTGCTACGAGCACTATGGACAACAACAACCATGCATAGTGGAAGGTTTTACCCTGCTCCTGGGCTTCGCGACAATTCTTTAAGAATTCTGTGCAGAGGAATTTGGACCAGTTAAATTGGACACCCTCTATGCACTGCTTGGCCAGTGTGATCACTAGCGCAAGTACCTCATCGGCGCAACACTTGTGCATAACTTTTCCTACAAGGATTTGGGTTGCTACGCGGACTGCTTTTTCCTTGATGCTGGAGATGGCGTA
Source organism: Pinus taeda (assembly GCA_000404065.3). Lineage (NCBI taxonomy): Eukaryota > Viridiplantae > Streptophyta > Pinopsida > Pinales > Pinaceae > Pinus > Pinus taeda. The sequence continues at coordinate 18,977 of APFE031029835.1, forward strand.
GCCCCTCTTCTTCTTTTCCAGCCTGTACTTTGTCTTCATGGTTTCCGCGAGGGCCAAATCACTTCCCTTTCCTTCTGATATGGTCGCAAGGTCCTTTAATTTTTATGGAAGCTAGAAAACATAATGAATCAGCTCTGCTGTGATGGGGATGGGCTCCTCCAGCAATAAATACCCATCATGCACCAGGCAGATCAAGTGCCTGATGATAAAAATGGTTATTGGGGGGCGGTGGAAATGCGACACCCAAAGTAGGTTCTGCAGCCTGGCCTTTTCCACACTACACAACCACTTCCATGGCTCTAATGTTGGCACCACCCCCGCGATGTTCTGATTCATGAGGTTTCCGGTCTCCAGGTGAGGGAACTTCTCACGGTCAGTGAGGCCCCAATCTTCAAATTTCATGGTCGGCACATGACCCAGGTGTGTGCCTTCAAACATAATGTCATTTTGGAGGAGCGAGGTCTAGAGTGAAATCTTGGTCTCGTCCAGGTCCTTGAGCACTTTGGCCTTCCCTTTTTGTAGGGGGACATAGGTGGGTAGTTTTGTCACAGAGAGCATAGGTTGGGTATCCACCTCCATGCCTTCGTCTTCTTCCTCTACGATAATAAGGGCCTACAGATCTTCATCTTCTTCGTTTGTTTCTATAGTGACAGCTTTCCCTTTCTCCTCCATTGACAGTTTGCTGCATAGCAGGTTCCACGGGGACACGCATATGGGAGCCATTGCTTGTTTATCCTTCTTGGGTCTTAGCGTACATGGTGATTTCGGGACCTCTGCCACAATCCTGGCACCTTCTGGAACATCCTCCATGGTTAGGGCTTGCGCGGTCTTGCCAGTGGTTACCTCTTCGATCCCCATACCATCCTTAGTTGCTATCATTATAGTTGTGCAGCAATCTATCACTCGTGAATTCAGGGGCTTAATCAACGCTTGGCTAACAATACTCAGGGCTCTGCTCAATCGCTCAATTCACAAAGGACCAAGTGTTCTTTGTTGGGTAGCCCTTTGTATTTTATAGTGCTTTTTGAATTCGAATTCGACCATTCCCCCCAATTTTGGTTCATTGATGCTTTCTTGGTGGCAAATTTTCCCAAATCTTGCCCATAAATTGCGTCTTAAATGCCTGTCAGCCGCTCCATTGGCCTCAAGTTGAGCATCCTATCTCCAATACCGCTCAGCTCCCAGGCAGAATAGTTTATAGTCTTACACTCCCTGCCAACTACCGGGAGCGCTAAGACTGTCCTTCCCCTGGCTATTTAGGTGGTCGCACCACCCGTGTGGAGTTCCATCCTGTCCTCCATCATGGTCATGGAGAATACCCACCTTTTATTGTTATGGTCGGAATCACGCACTTAATCATTTACAATGTGCTACCCTAGTCACTATGCTTAGCAATACATGGTCCAAGCCAAGGCATCAGACTAATCAATTCAGAGAGATTGTTCTCAAACTTTTCACCATGATCGTACGCACCTTGCCTTACCATCCTACTTTTTTCGGCGAGAAAATCTTCCTTGATCTCATCCTCCAACTTCTTGACTTTCACATCCATCAAAGCACTTTTCTCCCTTAACCGAACCCTTTCTTCTTCAAGTTCGTGGAGTCTAAGGTTTCCTTGTTGGATTTCTTCCTCAAGTCCCATGCATTCTCTTTCTTGCGGCTATGTGATCCTCCCTTTCAGGCTTCGTGAACCATCGTATCTATGGGTGCTACTGTGCACAGACTAGGCTTCGCATGCTCCATAGGGATTATAGCATCTACTTCATATTTCAGCTTCAGAAGTGCCTATGCGGTCATAGCTTTTCACATGGTCCTATAAGCCCATACAACTGTTGGTATGCGCAGGTCCCAATCAGTTCACTTCACATGGTGGACCGCATTCAGTGCTTCGCATACTTTGTCAAAGTCTTCTACATGGATAAAATTCTACATGCTCGATATTATCATACTTCCTGCTCGTTGTTTGCGTCCTTGTCATTCATGTTCATGCTTGTCGGTCGTGTTTCCTATCGCGAGGATGGTGCGCGCTCATGCAGGTTGCGCACCATACATCTATACCCATCCGGAAAGGTGGGCACACAGGTTATTTCGTCTGTCATGCTTGATCTTTATCCACATCTAAGGCTTCCCAAATCGTATGCGCATCATCCTTCTGCATTCATGCCAGTCCTCAAAATTCTTCTAGTGTATACCCCACCACCTTGTGGGTGTATCATGTAGTACCTATTTCAGAGCATCGAACCGCTATTGTTCTAGCACTTCTCTTTCTTTGTTCAGGAAATCATCCACCTCTATCAACCTGTCATACACAGGCCAATCTCTTATTTCCATTTCTACGCAGCACAGTGACCTTATCAGCATGTTGTAGTTGAGCGTGGTTACCTCGTGTAACTAGTTCTGCCATTGTTCTATTTCCTTGTCTGAATTTGAGGTGCAGGAGCTTTCACGCTCCCACAAAATCCTGCCATCTGCTATTGGATTCACCCAGTCTTGCTCCTGCATGGTTATCTTGTAGATACAGTGTAGCTCCTCGTCGCTCTCATAGTCACACACTAGCTCTATGTAGCGCGATCCTTCCGCAAGGTCTAAAGGTACCACTGTGCGCAGTGAATTTTTCTCACAAATCATCTTTTGCTTCTTTAGATTTATCGCTTCATTCATGTCAGTGGCCCAATCTATTCCTAGTAGCGCAAGATAGTGATTTCTATCATCAACAATCTCTATCACTTCGAAATCTACAAGCACAATCGCACCTTCGATATCTACCGTTATTCCCTACAATCTTCCCATAGGTAGGATCTTTTGCGTATTCGCCATTCACAATTGAATAGGGGACCATTGCAATGTAGGCCTGCCCATGTGCTCCCATGTCTGCTTTGGCAGGATGTTCGCGTCCAATCCTAGATCCAAAATCCCTTGATCCATTTCATATTCCTCGATCTATGCAGCCAATCTCATCTCTCTTCTTGTTCGCATTGTGTGCTTCCCGAGCTTTTGGACTACAAGTGGTTCTCCTGGCGCGGTCCCAGCACATCTAGTTATGAGTTCTTGTAGCCCCTTCATAGCCTTGTTGTCACATAGTAGCTTCATTCATGTCTCCAAAAAGGTAGTGAGAATTGATGGGTCCATTTTTGGTTCTAGTTTGTCTTTACTACCTGAAGTGGAGGCCTCTGCAAAACTCTTCTTAGCTTCCATGAATCTCTCCTTAGCACACTCTAAATCAAATTGTGGTTCCTCTGTTGGAGCCTTGTGAACCTAGACACTCTCTTCGGGTTGTTTGCCTTTGTCATCTCCTGTCGTGATACCACTTCGGAGCATGATATTTACATTTGGGTCTTCCTCGCGCAACTCAGACCTCATCATTTGCAGGTTCTGAGTTGGGGGAGGTTGGAGTGTTCCTTTATCGTGTAGCCTCGCTATCAGTGTGGGACGGTCCTCTATCTCATGATCAAACTGGGTACAATATAAGCATGATGTTCTCGTCGGATTTGTAGAATCGTAGGCATAATTCCCCAGTCCTTCATAATTGTAACATATCAGTTGTCTGTTACCTCTCCTTGGTCTCATTCCACCTTGACCTCATCTGCGCCCCTGAAATCCAGTGCGTTACATCCCTGCATTTTGATCGAGGGCCCGTGTTTCGGTCTGAACTCTACAAGTAGGAGTCCGATCCATCATCAATTCATAACTTCTACAGGTGCGCTCATCGTGGCCTACTGACCTGTAGAAATTACAGAACAACTGTTGGGAACTCTGTGTATACTTCAGTAATAGATGGCAGTTATTTGTAGCATGCTTCCCTCCTATCTGACAAATCACACACCATAATGCAGGTGTCATGCTTGGTCTTGCTTATGCCTCTGGTCTCAATGGCATTAGTCCTCCTCCCGCCAGGTAGTTCATGAAAACTAGACAATGGTCCTTGTCATGTCCTTGGCCCTTGTACTTTACGCACCATACCTCCTTGCACACTTCTGGGCAAGCTGTCCTATCTTGTTTCAAACTTTGCATCTCACAAAAGTTTTTCAACTACGTGTGGATCTGTTGAACTCCTAGGTTAAGATCTTGTATTGAGGTCTCGTGTAGTCTCATTGCGATCTCCAAGGCCTCGGCCTGAGTGGATAGCTTCTATTGTGACAATGCATTCCTTAGATGTGGCATTAGCGATGCTAGAAACCATGCGCTGTGTTGCCCATCCGTCAAGCTCATGTTGGATTCACGAATCATACCCTTCAATCTCTAATCTAGCTCCCAGGGGGTCTCTCTTCGAAGCGTCATGATTTCCTTAAATCCAATAATCAACGGTGTCTCTAATTTTGGCTTTCTAAATTCCCTATTTAATGCAGCTTGGATATCCGTGATCCTTGTGTTTGGGTTGTCATTGGAATGCTTAATGTACCACGTCAGTGCGCGATCTTGCAAAGTGTTGACCAGCATTACTTTCTTTATATTTTCATCCATGACTCCATGCACTTCCCATACAACCTTTACCACGAACCAAAATTGGTCTAGGTCTTCATTCCCTACTCCTTTGAACACCGGGAACTTTATCATGCTTGCCATATTAAACTGTGGTGGTGGCGGAGGTGGTGTGGGCAAAGATGGGGGTGAAGATGGTGAAGTTGGTGGTTGTGTAGGTGGAAATGTTATACGTGGAATTCGTTGCCTTATCAAACTGATCGCACTCCTTAGTGAGACCTTCGCGAGCTCTTCCTCGCTTTCCCCCAGAGGAGAAATCAAGGGGCTAGTTTCTAGTTCTACGCTACCTTCGTTTCTATAGATCCTCCCACTTCACATAGCCCCAAACATCAATTTATTCGCATAACCCTCTTTTCAAATAGTGGCATCTTAATCCAAGTGTTTAAATATTTAACATACTTACCTCGCGGTCCTTTGAGGAAGCAACATTCTGCCTCTCTATAGCTGACTGAAGTATCCACCGCGAACTTGGTGATAAATCCTCCTATGATTCGATCGAGCCAATGATCCACAACACGCACTATCTTATCTTCCGATGCTTATAGTCTGCGCACCAATTCTGGAGTCCACACAATAGGTTTTTTGAGCTTAGACCTTCCTTGACTGTCTACTAGCTTCGTGATCCACTCGTACAACTCAGAGGGGAAGGATGCAAAGAAAATTTCATGGATTTTTGTATATAAGTAACAATCTAACCACTCTTCTAGCGATAATCGTGAATTCTTGTTTTCCTATGCTGAAAACTTGTGACTCTTCCTATCCAACCGCTCTTCAATTCCTTTCTTTGTCAGATTCCAGTGATACGACATCAGACATCTCTAATGCAGATCCCAGTCCCGGCAACAGAGCCATTTGTTAGCTTATTAGGGCCTGACCCGAGTTTAGAGTTTATTTAGCCAAACAAATCTCAGTACTACTGGCCCTTTTGGCAACAGTCTGCAAAGCACGAACTGAGGTCTCACCTGAAGTAGTATGGGAGGGTGCTAGAACCAGGTCTCCACACCCTAGAGATGTCTAATGAGTTCAAGTGGTCCGCAATTCGACCCAACGCACAAGTTGCTTCATGCACTTTCTCGTACCTTGTAGCCTGAGATATGGCCTTCATGTAGACCTACTTAGGGGTTGAATGTTTTGCTTCTACGTTATTACCCAAGACCTCAATGGTATTCCAACGTTAATTAATTAACTTTGCCTACTTGAGTGCTTTAAGTATACTTAACAATATAAACCATTCATATAGGTGCACACAGTAAATAAACAATATATTTGCAAATCATATCAAACATGCATTAACCCAAGAACAGATACACAAATTTATGATAAAACTTCTCTTTATTAATTTCTTCCTTAGTTACAGACTCAACTCCACCCTGCACACTCAATTGTAGGGGTTTGCGCACTCAGCTGTAGAGCCTTCTCCTACTTTAATGAGCCCCAGAAATGGGTAACTATATGGACTCATTTTGCCTATTGTTTCCATTTAATCCACCATTCTCCATAGTTTTGTGCATGTTTTTTAATATATTTATGTTAATTGAGTGAATGGGGATAGTCATTTTGCCACGAAGTCTAATGAGTGTTTATTGCAGATTTTTTGACATTTTTGAACGAAGACCAGGCATTTATGAGCAAATCGATAGCCAAAACTCAAAGAAACCAAGCTGAGGACTTATAGGAAGGGTGTCTCCTGCATTAATGACCCCTTTCTCGAGTTCTCCACCAGAAACTCAGAGTTCAGAGGCCACAACATCGATGATCACAAGGGCAGCCGAGTAGGTCTAATGAAGTTGTTGTTATTTGCAAGTTTTGGCAGCCGAGTTCCTAAAGTTTAGGAGGACCGTTGAGAGTCCTCAAGTTGTATAAATAAGAAGGCCTTAGGCCTCAATAGGTAAGCTATTGGACAATCTACTTTCACGCTTTAGTGCAGCGCTGCATTCAACTCATTTTCGAGCTCTTTCTGTAAACAATTTTGTGATATGACTGGTATTTTTTGATCAATGAAGATAAATTCAGCCTTGAACCAGAACTGATCTTTCTAAGGGGGCTATAGCTCTTGAGGTTGGGCCCAACCCAAGTGCCCAGTACCTCCTTCTTGTATTTATATGTGTTTTTCTTGCATTCATGAAATAATTTATGTTATTTAGATTAAATCTTGCTTTATTACTTAGGTTGTTTTTGATGATTAGAATAGTTGTTCTTGCTTCAGGTTGATTAGTTAGTTTTCTACAATAATAGAAAAGATCCACAAAAAGGCTACCAAGTAGGCTTTGAGCTCCTTTCTCCCTCCTTGGGACCATGAATTGAGACTAAAGCACTCTTGTTGCCCCCAAAACATTGTTTTTGCTTTCCAATGCAATTGCTAGTGTGTGAATTCAAGTTGGAGAAGTTGATATCAGTTGTATTTACATGCTTGGATTTTTCCTTGTTCAGTTCAGTTTTCATAGCTTTCTTGCATCATTTTCTGTCCATAAAATTTTGTTCAGCACTTTTCTGTTTTTTAGGGTAGAATTATGTTAAAATAGGTAAAACTTTGTTTTTTAATTCTCCTTGAATCAGTCTGTAGAAGCAGGTGTGCAGCTCACTCAAATACCATCCCAACTTATCATCCTCTCATCCCCCAACCTACTCCAGCCCATTTCTCAAGGTTTTCTCCACTCATTCGCCAGACTTTCCCAAACAACCCTAATTTCTACGTTTTTGTGAAAAATCGATTTCTTATCCTTTGAACCAATCCAGCCATCTCCTTCATGTGTGATCTTCACGGGTAGAGTCCTAGACCCTCTAACACCCTCATCTAACCTTCATTTTCCTTTTCCCACCATTTTTCCTCCTCCAAACCTTCAAAAATCACTTTCGGCCTGCTCCTGTAGAACTTCTTGTAGATCCCCTACAGACTTCCTGTAGAAGTTCATGCGAGCGATTTTTCGAAATCTGATCACAATGGAATTCTATAGGAAGGTGCTAGGGACTCCTTAGGTCCTCTCCACACCTTCCTCATCATCTGTAACGGCCAACTCCATCTCCTTTCGCCACCAATCATCTACACAGTCAAATAGTTAAAACACAACCATAATAATTCTGCATAAAATTGCTCAAAAGTACAAAAAGATGGTTCTTCTACATTTTCCTTCAGAAATAGCTTAAGTACATACATTTTACCTTGACAGTAATCCATGACATCCATTTCAGTAGTTTCATCTCTTTTTCTTGCAAAAGTAGGGTTAGTGGGTAAAACTAGGGTTTGTTAGGGTTTGCATTTCCTTTCATCTTTCATCCTCTTTCTGCAAGTAGAATAGCCTCTTTTGAGTTAGCTTTCTTCCGTCACAATTAAAATCTTCTTTTGAGAACTCATAGAAGTTGGCTTGAGTTCCTAGCGAATTTGTGCCAGTTGATCAAGTGACAGCCTACAATAAGAGGTAGTACTTGTGCATATACCATCGTCGCTTCCAATTTTGTTACGAACGACCGGGTTGATAAAAATAAAGAAGGGAGTCCCAGGAGTTGCAACATCATTACTGCAATACTGGAGCCCACCGTCTTTTTGGCACCATTGCGGGGAAGCGTCAGAGTATTTTTTATTACTTCTTTTCTTCTATTTTCTACTGCAACATTTTGCTTAGTTATTTAAGCAAGAGTAGAGTAGTTGTTTCATTTCCATTCTGCAATTTCATTTCTGCAAAAGTAGATTAGACATTTCCTGCTTTCATTTCAATTCTACAAGCGTAGATTAGCATTTCCTGCTTTCATTTCAATTCTGCAATTTCAATTCTGCAAGCGTAGATTAGCATTTCAATTCTACAATTTCATTTCAGCAAGCATAAATTAGTCATTTCCTGCTTTCATTTCAATTCTAGAAAATTTCATTTCAGCAACATAGATCAGTCATTTCCTACTTTCATTTCAATTCTGCAATTTTTATTTCAGCAAGGTTTATTTTAGTTAGCTGCAATTTTTTGTTCAATCCATTTCAAGTTTTTGCAAGTACAAGCAAAAAAAGAAACACAAAAATCCAAAAAAGAGATTCTCTTTCATGCCTCGTAGGAATAGAGACAATTCAGGAAAATTCCTACCCCACACCCCCAACACATCACTAAGTCACCCTTCTCTCTTCTTTTGTGGCAGTGATCCAGAAGAACCTATAGGTGAACCTCTATAGATATACGAAGATCCTATAATAGAAGAAGAGCAAGAAAACATTCCTCCTGAGACGATGGTTGAAAACAAAAATGGTATAGAAAATGGGGAGAGAATAGAAGGCACCTTTCCCATCCGAGAGACCAATGGGGACACAAATATGAAAGACATAAGTCCCTCAACCTTACCTCACTTCCATGGATTGATTACTGAAGACCCTGATACCTTTTTGTTTGAGTTTGTTGTCCTTTGTCGGACCTATGACTATGCAGAAGACAAGCAAAAGTTGAAACTCTTTCCCTCTACCTTCAAGGATGCAGCAATCTGCTGGTTCATGGGATTACCTGGAAACAATATCACAACTTGGGCTCAAATGTAGCAAGCCTTTTACAACAAATACTGGGATTACTGTAGGTCAAAGGAAACAAAGGAAGAAACCTTTCGAATGACCATGGGTAGTGATGAATCTTTAGAAGACTATGAAGAGAGGTTTCAACTCAGTTATAAAAGGGCTAGGTCCACACTTGACCCCAAATCTCTAAAGTTGGTTCTGCTCCGAGGAGTCCCTGAAGACCTTCTAGATACCCTCCATTTACTGGCTGGGGGAGACATCGACCAACTACCTTATGATGACATAAATATTGTGTTTAGAAACCATTCTAGGGAAGCCAGAAAAAGAGGTAGGGGAAGTCAACTTTTAGCCAGTGCCCCCTATCCAAAAATGAGTTTTCAAATCAGATGGAAGATTTCAAAAGCGAGATGAGACAGACCATTGCCATGCAAATGGATACCTTGTGAATAAAAAAAAAGCAAGAGGAAGTTGAGAGGGCTTTGGCCATCTTTTGTCCTAGATGCACCAGAAAGCATCCCAAGAACGAATGTCCATTGCACTCTGTAGAAGTGTGTTTTGTCTATGAAGTAGACCATCCTACCAATCAGTGCCCATCCTTACCTGGATTTAAAACTATGTACCAAGGGGTTGAAGGAGCCACTGAACCGCTCTACTTCATGAACCAAAGGAGGCCACATGGACCCAGATCTTACCAACAGGGAATGCAAGGGACATCCTAGACTTATTACAACCCCAATCAATCCACTCACATACCTTCGTGGGGTCCCCCTGCTCATCCTTCCTGGTCCTCACCCCCTCCTTGGTCGTATCCATCTCAAAACCATACTCAACCTACTGCTCATTCATTTCATTCTCACGTTCAGCCACAACCTCAGTGGAATGCACCTCATCAGGGGTGGAGGCCCCAATACAACTCTCCTCCCACTCTTTTGCCTCCACCACCTACTCAACCACAACCATTACCTCCTACTCCTCTAAGACAACCCCAAATACCTGCTCAACTGAACCTGAACCCCAATAATAGATAGGTCCAGTAGGTATATACTGGAGAAACAACATGCCCTACCTATGTGGTGGAGATGCAAGAGATCAACCTACGATCTAGGAAGGTCCTCCCAAACAGCCAACCTCCTCCTAAGGAGGATGAAGAAGAGAAACAAGAAAGTGAACCAAAATCCATTCCACCCTTTCCTGAGAGACTAACTGGAACCACACAACCGACCCCAGAAGAAACTGAACTTCTAGTTGAACTGAAACAATTGTGTAAAAATCCCCCTTCTCCAAGCCATAAAGGATGTGCCCATATACAAGAAGATGATCAAGGAGAAGTGCTTTAAACACCTAGGCAGGCGAAGGAGAGATGCCCCAACTATTAATGTCATAGGGAAACTGTCCAATCTGATGTTGGGTCAGGTAATTTGTCCGAAATATCTAGACCCTGGGAGTCCAGTAGTTGATGTCCACATCAATGGCACCATAATCCCCCATACCTTGATTGATCTAGGGGCTACCATTAATGTGATGACCAAGGACACTATGCTCAAGCTCAACCTTCAGGACTCCCTACGAAAGACCTTGACAGTACTGCAGTTAGCAGACCACTCCAACCAGATCCAAATCAGCATGGAAGACCAAGATAAGACAACTTTCACTTGTCCATGGGGTACCTTTGCCTACCAGGTCCTTCCCTTTGGGTTGTGCAACGTTACTGCCACTTTCCAGAAAGTAGTACTAAGCATATTTGCTGGGTTGGTTCATGATTCAGTGGACATCTATATGGATGACTTTATCCCTTATGGTTCCAACTTCCAAGAAGCATTGACTAACCTAAGAAAAGTTTTAGCCAAGTTTATTGAGATGAACCTATCCCTCAGTCCTAAAAAATGTGAATTCCTAATGACAAAACAGACCGTGCTAGGTCATACAATTTCTCAACAAGGATTACAAGTGGATCCCAACAAGATTGCTATTATCCAAAGGGTCCCACCTCCTCAAAAGGTAAGAGATGTTCAGAGTTTTCTAGGCTTAGCAGGGTATTATAGAAGATTCATCAAGGATTTTAGCAAGATAGCCTCCCCATTATTTGGTCTTTTGGGGAAAGATGTTGATTTTATATGGACCGACAACTATCAAGAGGCTCTAGATGCCTTGAAAGGTAAGCTGGTAACTGCCCCAATCTTGAGAGGTCCAAACTGGGCCCTAACTTTCCACATTCACACAGATGCCTCAAATAAAGCTATAGGAGCAGCCCTAGAACAAGTTGAAGAGAAGCTACCATATGCCATATACTTTGTCAGTAAAAACCTGTCCAAGGCAAAATTAAACTACATGGTAAACGAAAAAGAGCTCCTAGCTGTAGTCCATTCCCTAAACAAGTTCAGACACTACATCATTGGTTTTCAAACATTCATACACATTGACCATGCTACAATTAGGTATTTGATGAATAAACCAGATGTAAATGCTCGTATCATTAGATGGTTACTTTTGTTGTAGCAATTTGATTTGACTATTGTTGATAAGCCTGGTAAGGAAAAAATTGTTGCTAATTTTCTGTCTAGACTAGATCTGCTTGCAAGTGAAGAAGGACTGGTGGATGATCAAATGCTAGATGAACACTTATTTTCTATTTCAGTACTCTCTCCATGGCTTGCTGATATAGAAAATTACTTCGTTTCAGCACAGTTTCCGCCACACTTGTCCTCAAAAGAGAAGAGCAAGATTGTGAGGAAAAGCGCCCCATTCACTTGGATTGGGGGCAACCTGTTCAAACTTGGCCCAGATCATATTTTGAGGCGATGTGTCAGGGAGGAGGAAGTCTTTGACATCCTCTTAACCTATCAAGATGGAGCTTGTGGGGGGCACTTTGCAGCAAAGAGGACTGCTTTCAATATTTTGCAGGCAGGTTACTATTGGCCCAGTCTCTATCAAGATGTCAGGAGATACATCATCCAATGTGACCGATGTCAAAGGATGGGGAAACCGAATCCAAGGGATGAGATGCCCCTACAACCTCAAGTGATTTTCAAGCCATTTGAGAAGTGGGGCATGGACTTTGTGGGTCCTATCAACCCTCCTTCAAAACAGAAGTGTGACATCATTATGTGCACGGACTACCTGACCAAGTGGGCAAAAACAAAGGCAATCAAAGCAGCAACAGAAGAAAAAGTAGCTGAGTTTTTAAGGGAAAATATCTTCTACAAGTTTGGCTACCCAAGAGAGTTAGTTACAGATCAAGGGAGTCAGTTTATCTCTAACTTAGTTGAAGACCTGCTCACACACCACAAAATTAAGCACAGAACTTCCACCCCTTATCACCCCCAAACAAATGTACAAGTGGAAGTCACTAATAGAGCTTTGGAGGAGATTTTGACTAAGGTGGTGAGCAGCAATAGAAAATATTGGGCAGACCGATTGGTTGAGGCCCCCTGGGCCTATAACATTACTTGGAAGACTACCACAGGTTTCACACCCTATGAGCTAGTCTATGGGAAGAAGGCTTTACTATCCATAGAATTTGAATATAACACATTAAGGCTGGTAGCTCAGCAGGACCTAGACCTTAGCCATGCACAAAAAGAAAGATTGCTTCAGCTAAATGGATTAGATGAACAGAGAATGCAAGACTTTCTCCACTCAGAGGTTGTCTAGATTCAAAGAAAAATATGGCATGACCAACACCTCAGAGAGAAAATATTTCAGCTGGGAGATTGGGCACTGCAATATGATTCAAGGAACAAAGATTTCAAGGGAAAGCTTAGAACCAGATGGCTGGGACCATATACAGTGGAAAAATGCAATGATAATGGGTCAGTCCTTATTTGGACCATTGATGAAGAAGCCATCCCCATGCTCGTCAATGGGCATCAATTGAAAATCTACAGGAAGCCCCTTTCTAAGCAGGAGTTCATTGAAACTCTAGGTAAATCAGTGCTCGTAGTGGAGTAGGTCCCTGTCTCGACTCCACCCACACCCTAAGCAAAAAAAAAAAAGAGGGAAAAAAGAAAAAAAGAAAAAACCTAACTTCTTTTGAATAAATTGCAGCTTGCAGAAAGGTCATTGCAAGAGGGTTGTACAAGAGGAAAAGACATGACAGGTTGCATGCACCCTTTACAGTCCATCACACCATCACTGCTATCCTTTCCCAAGATTTTGGCCTCATTTGTTCTGAAATTCCGCATCCTACAAGAAACTTTGTGTTTTCTGACAAGGATCCTGTAGAAATTCTGAGAAGGCCAAAATCCTTTTTAAAACAGAACATAAGGGTTGGAAATTCATCTGGCAGCACTGTGAACCTCTTTACCACCATCCATCTTCCCATTTCGCCATTCCATCCCTGTATACTGACCTCTCCACTCGTTTTTTTCCCTGAACAACCACATGCAGATATATTGTTTCTGTCATCCTGCAAACACACAACAAAAAGAAAAAATGACAAATCAAGGCAGCAACAGTTTCACTCATCCCTACCTGATACCCTCTAGTGATGATTTCTTCTCATTCAAGGCATTCTTCAATAGTTTTAGCCCTGCTCACGTATTAGCTTGAATTTCGAGAGGAGAAGCAGCTACAGGAAATTCTACAGGATTCCTGTAGCAGTTGATCCCTTTGAAAAACATACTACAGAGACAGGGTCAATGCAGCAGGACGTATGAAGAGCAAAGTTGAACGGAAGATCATCGAAAATACCAAGGCCGAGCATGCAGAGCACAAGTAGCAATAGCAACAGGGAAACGAAGTGCCAAAATTTGAAACATGCATAAGGTAAGTGCCTAAACCTATTCCTTGATTGCATGAATAATATTTTAAACCTGCATGAACTATGGAATGGTCAATTATGTGGAATCGGTGACCAGCTAACTAGCCACCCTCATTCAATTCACACCCTTTCGCAGAATTCAGTTGAGCCACGTCCAAATTCAAACTGCTAATTAGATACGTAGCCAACACATTCGGCATGTCAACTCGGGAAGAAGGAATTTGAAACTGGTAGTGGTGGTGGTGGATAAGGAGAGTAAGGGAGGTGATGGCAGTCAGGCAGCATCAGGAACCATAATGACACTGGCATCAGACCAACGGTCTGGATGGGGATAACGTACCAATCCGGCCACCTCATCTCCTCACCGCAAGTTATGCCAACAGTTAAGTACAATGCACTCCAAGCCTCCACCACCCTTTTGTTTCATTTGCATGTTACGAAGCTCTCTACTGCAGCGTTCATCTACCACCTTCAAAGTAGCAAACCAGTCATCCTCTGCCAATTGTTTTTCATTTTTTTTAAACCCTCTTGCCTATCGGGCTCTACAGGAGCCCTGTTGCATTCTATAGGAAGCCGGATAATTTCTACAAGAAAACATCTACAGGAAAGGCAGAGAATAGCTAGCAGAAGGAAAACCCGAGATTTTTACGAGAATTCAAGCTTAAAATGAGGTAGGCTTGGGAAACCTCCCTACATAGGACTTATTTGTATAAGGTGGTAGATTAAAAACACAGAATTGGATTGGAAAAAAGGAGAACGAAGTTTGAATTGTCTGCATATTTTCCCTAAGTTCTACATAGTTCTCTATTGTTTCCTCTGCATTCGAAGTCTATCTTCCTCTTTTCCGTATTCTGCTGTAAAGAAAACACTTGAAATCATGGAAACCAACCTGTGTGGAAAAAATCAAAATTGCATAACTGTCTATTCTCTAGGAAAAATCTTGTGTTATTTATCTTTTGTTCTGTCAAAAGAAAATATATTCTCTCCACAAGCAAAAAATCGAATTTGGGGTAAGAGCAGTTTGAAACAAGGGAATATTGCAATTGGGTGTTGTGGGAAGGAGCACACTGAAATTCCTCCTACAGTTCAAAAAAACAAAACCCAGTTGTCCCTTTGTCTCTGATTTTCTTTGAAATTGTTTTTTTTCTCCTCACTTAATCACGTCAAAAACTATTCAGCACCATGCCAGGAGGGCTTATGAGGAAGGAGCCTTTGAACTCCAACCAACTACATGAGCATCCTTAGGTGGTGGCCCTCTTCACCAGGGCTAATTGGATGATTTTGTTTGAAAGAATACATGGATATGATGATGAGGTAACTGAAGAATTTTTTATGGCCTTACAACCCCATTCAAAAAAACATGCCATAGTCAGCTTTAGGGATCTGTCCCTAGAACTCACCCCTAATTTCATCAGTCGAATTACAAGCCTTCCACCTGGGCTCCCTTGGAGCAAGAAGGAAAACACATTGGGACAGGTGGCCAAGAAGACATTTTTTCAACCTGGGGAGGATCTTGTAGAGGATAAATACAGGGGTAGAAGGACAAGCTTACCTCCTCCATGGAATAAAGGCGGTTACCATTTAATGAAATATATCACTTGTGAAGGAAGGTTCAACATTGTTTATGGTTATCACTTCAGGTTACTACATGAATTGAGGTATGGGATGGACCTTCCTCCAGTTAAAAAGTTGAGTCTCACATACTTCCTCCTCTAGTCTCTAATAGAATGTAGTACCAAGCTAAATGCAAGAGTCCCAGACCAGCTGGCCCACCATGGGCTCATCAAACTGTTGGTAGAAGATGCCTTACATACCTATACCATTCCCATAGCTTGGGACATTTTCAGAAATATGTCCAGAGATGATGATATCAAAACTTTGGCTGAGGATATCAGCCCATCTGGTAGTAAGGAAGAGGAAGAGGAAATTGAGGAAGAAGTGCATGAGGAGACACCACATATTCAGACAGAGGAAGTGTAGGAAACATAGGAGGAATAGGAAGCAGAAGAGGAACTTGAAAAACCCACAGCAGAAAAGAAGACCACTCCAAAGACAGAGAAAAGGAAAAGAACAGAAAGTGAGAAGAAAAATCCTAAGAAAGTCCAAAAGAGGACTGCCAGAAGCAAGATAGGGACCCGGAAAGAAAAAGAGAATCCATTGCCAGAAACAGCAAAAACACAAGCAGAAACAGTAGGCATGAAAAATACATCAGAAGATGAAGGGGAGCAGTAGCAGGAAGAAACATCCCCTGAGACATTGGCAAAAGAAGCAACAACTGTGTCGGCTACCTTAAGCACTCCAACAAAACAAAAAGGAAAAAGAAAAAGAGTAGCATCCATGTACTTTAAAGCCAGAAGGAGAACCAGGATAAAGGTGGACAAGCCCCAACCACCATCAAAAGAACCTATCATAATTGAAGATGCCTCTACTAAGAAAAAGGAGGAATCTCGCTCCAAAATATCTATCACTTATGAGAAAGGAAGTCCCAAAACTTCCACCTGGAAGGAAATAATCATACTGATGGACACCAACACAGTTCTGTAGGAAGCTAGGACCTCTCTACAGGAAACGTTGTCCAAGCTAAAGGATACTGAAAAATTGGAAGAGGAGGCAGCGAAACAGTCACATGAAGAAGACAAGACCGAGGAGATACCTGAACCAAGCCCTCAACCTAATTTCGGCTCATATTACAACTTGCTAGATGGTGGGAAGATCATCCCATAGAAATTCGCTATACCACTTTTCTTTGAACTAGAGCAAGAAAGAATTAGAACACACACTTAGATGAAAATTACTAAATCTAAGGGAGTTGCAGATATAGGCCACATGGAAGAACAACTGAAAGAATTAAGGAGAGAGTTGGCAATGGTGAGACACACTGAAAGCATTAAAAAATCCCAGCTATAGGAAGAAAATGCATTACTAAAAAAACATTTACTGCAACAGTAAACTCAAAGGGTATACATAACACAAGTTTCTGAAGAGCAGCACCTATAGGAAGGTCCTCTAGCAGGACAAGAAGTAGCACAGGAACAACATCCAAGGGAAGAGACACACCCTAATGTGGAAATAATGATAAAACAACAGCAAGAAAGGGAGTCTCAGGCATCAGCTGAAATAATGATGTTGAAACAACAGTTGTAGGAGAGATAAGCCCAGATGGCCTGCATGGCCAGCTTGGCAATGGAAGCCTTGCAAATGTAGACAATCGGCTAGATCTTAATCTTAAATACCAATGGTTCCAGTTTCAAATCAAAACATTGGCCCAAAGGGGCACAATCTCGTTCCAAAATTATGGTCAGTTTATGCATCTGTGTGCCACTAGTTCGGCTGAGGACAAGTCCAAATTAGCAGAGTTTTACTTACATAATATGACACTCCCTGATATGAACTTTTGGGATCCTAATGCTGCATTAGGAGATGTACTGCTCATGGTTATGGCTTCCTAGATGAGCCATGAGGAAAAAAGGGCAGTGGAAGTTCAACAGATCATGGCCAAAGAGCTGAATGAGCCCCTTCTAATCAGGACAGAACCAGAAGACCCCTCATCTCTAATATATGCTCATCAACAACTTGCCAACAACCCTCAAGTTCTCTCGGATTATGTCGAAAGGCAAGCGCAAGCCATCACCCATTTTGAGGATATGGAAAGACTATTTGGTGATGATTGCCTTCATGCTTGTATGAGGATATGGAATACACTATCCTACAACTTAAAGATCAGGGAGTATCACTCCCCAACCAGAATGAGGGAGGCTTTGGCAAGAGTGTCCCTTTATAAACAATCAATGCAAAACCTGAAGGCCAACTGGATTGGCCTAAAGTTCAGTCCTCCATTACTCTTAGGACTACTGGAAGGGGTTAAGCAAGAAGAAGAACAACAGCAGCAAGAGGAGGTAGACAGAAAGGCAGGTTTTCATGATAAGGAAGAGGACATCACTTCAGAAGCATGGGATGTCAAGGAAGCTATTAAGGCCATCAAGGATGAAGAACTGGATTAGTTGCTCAGAGGATGAGCAACCCATTCAGCAGGGGGGTGATGATGAGCCCCAGAAATGGGTAACTATATGGGATCATTTTGCCTATTGTTTCCATTTAATCCACCATTCTCCATAGTTTTGTGCATGTTTTTTAATATATTTATGTTAATTGAGTGAATGGGGATAGTCATTTTGCCACAAAGTCTAATGAGTATTTATTGCAGATTTTTGGACATTTTTGGACCAAGACCAGGCATTTATGAGCAGATTGACAGCCAAACCTCAAAGAAACCAAGATGAGGACTTATAGGAAGAGTGTCTCCTGCATTAATGACCCCTTCCTAGAGTTCTCCACCAGCAACTCAGAGTTCAAAGGCCACCACATCGATGATCACAAGGGCAGCCGAGCAGGTCTAATGAAGTTGCTATTATCTGCAAGTTTTGGCAACCGAGATTCCTAAAGTTTAGGAGGACTGTTAGGAGTCCTCAAGTTGTATAAATAAGAAGGCCTTAGTCCTTAATAGGTTAACTATTGAATAGTCTATTTTTTCACTTTAGTGCAGCTCTGCATTCAACTCATTTTCGAGCTCTTTCTCTAAACAGTTTTGTGATATGACTAGTATTTTTTGATCAATGAAGATGAATTCAGCCTTGAACCAAAACTGATCTTTCTAAGGGGGTTGTAGCTCTTGGGGTTGGGCCCAACCCAAGTTCCCAATACCTCCTTTGTGTATTTATATGTGTTTTTGTTGCATTCATGGAATAATTTATGTTATTTAGATTAAATCTTGCTTTATTACTTAGGTTGTTTTTTATGATTAGAATAGTTGTTCTTGCTTCAAGTTGATTAGTTAGTTTGCTGCAATAATAGAAAAGATCCACAAAAAGGCTACCAAGTAGGCTTTGAGCTCCTTTCTCCCTCCTTAGGACCATGAATTGAGACCAAAGCACCCTTGCTGCCCCCAAAACACTGTTTTTGCTTTCCAATGCAATTGCTAATGTGTGAATTCGAGTTGGAGAAGTTGATATCATTTGTATTTACATGCTTGGATTTTTCCTTGTTCATTTTTCATAGCTTTCTTGCATCATTTCCTGTCCATAAAATTATGTCCAACACTTTTCTGTTTTTAGGGTACAATTAGGTTAAAATAGGTAAACTCTGTTTTTTAATTATCCTTGAGTCAGTTTTTAGAAGCAGGTGTGTAGCTCACTCAAATACCATCCCAGCTCATAATCCTTTCATCCTCCAACCTTCTCCAGTCCATTTCTCAAAGTTTTCTCCACTCATTCGCCACACTTTCCCAAACAGCCCTAATTTCTACGTTTTTGTCCAAAATCGCTTTCTTATCCTTTGAACCAATCCAGCCATCTCCTTCATGTGTGATCTTCACTGATAGAGTCCTAGACCCTCTAACACCCTCATCTAACCTTCATTTTCCTTTTCCCACCATTTTTCCTCCTCCAAACCTTCAAAAATCACTTTTAGCCTGCTCCTGTAGAACTTCCTATAGATCCCCTGCAGACTTCCTGTAGAAGTTCATGCGAGCGATTTTTTGAAATATGATCACAATGGAATTCTCCAGGACTCCTTAGGTCCTCTCCACACCTTCCTCATCATCTGCAATAGCCAAATCCATCTCCTTCCGCCACTAAACATCTGCACAGTCAAATAGTTAAAACACAACCATAATAATTCTACATAAAATTGCTCAAAAGTACAAAAATATGGTTCTTCCACATTTTCCTTTAGAAATAGCTTAAGTACATGCATTTTACCTTGGCAGTAGTCCATGGTATCCATTTCAGTAGTTTCATCTCTTTTTCTTGCAAAAGTAGGGTTAGTGGGTAAAACTAGGGTTTGCTAGGGTTTGCGTTTCCTTTCAGCTTTCATCCTCTTTCTGCAAGTAGAATAGCCTCTTTTGAGTTAGATTTCTTCCATCACAATTAAAATATTCTTCTGAGAACTCATATAAGTTGGCTTGATCTCCTAGCAAACTTGTGCCAGCTGATCAAGTGACAGCCTGTAGTAAGAGCTAGTACTTGTGCATACATCATCGTCGCTTCCAAGTTTGTTACGAACTACCGGGTTGATAAAAGTAAAGAAGGGAGTCCCAAGAGTTGTAGCATCATTGCTGCAATACTAGAGCCCACCATACTCTATGACCCAAAAACACACTTTACACTTACGACTCAATCACTTAGACTCATTATTCTTCTCTACCATTATCTCTCCTTATCTACTTAGAGCCTTGCTCTATTTATACAATCCCATGGTCCACCAACCATGGGTAGGTCTATCTACCTTACATTACATTACAAAACTAGGGCGAACAACCCTATGACTCTATTATACTTTCGCGCCCCGCGCCTACAATTCGCAGAGTTTTACAACAAAATTGGGTCAAAGCTTGGGTTTTGAGCCCCAAAACATGCCTTGGGGGGATTCCATGCACAACAGAAGGACCTCCAGATGCAAATCAAAATGGGAGATGATGGAAGATATAGCGCAACTAACATCGGTACTATTACTTTTAAGAGGGATTCTGGTTCTCCTATCACATTAAAATATGTCATGTATGTTACGGGTTTGAAGAAGAATTTGGTTTTTGCTATGTTGGAGGACCTTGTCTATGATGTGATATTTAGAAAAGGAAAGGAATTCCTTTGTCACATAGCCTTAGGACAAGTAAAGCAGATCGGGGTTCAGGTGAAGAACCTCTACCAATTGGATGTAGAAGATTGTGTTTCCTTGAGCACAAAAGTAGAGAAGGTGCAGAACTGAGACATCGATGAGTTGTGCCATAGAAGATTGGGTCACTTGCACCACAGAGCCTTGAAGATCATGCAACATATTTCTACAGGACTTCCCAAGGGTACACTAGAGCAGAGAGATACATGAAAAGGGTGTACATTAGGGAATTACACCAAATCCACCTTTCATGATAAAGACAATCGAACACAAGAGATCCTTGAAAGAGTTCACTCAAACATGTGTGGACCATTCTCGGCAGCATCCACGGCCAAGCACATGTATTATGTAATATTTTTAGATGATTTCTCTCGTAAGTGATGGATTTTATTCATGTAGAAGAAAGATCACACATTCTCTAAATTTTGTGAATTTAAAGCACTTGTTGAGAAAGACATTGGCAGGAAAGTGACGCCTCTTAGGAGAGATAATGGTGGAGAATGTATGTCAAATAAATTCAATAAATTATTTTTATCAAAAGGCATTCGATGGGAGTTAATAGCACCCCATAACCCACAACAAAATGGGGTGGCTGAAAGGAAGAATAAAGCTATTATGG
This sequence comes from Pinus taeda, assembly GCA_000404065.3. Classification (NCBI taxonomy): domain Eukaryota; kingdom Viridiplantae; phylum Streptophyta; class Pinopsida; order Pinales; family Pinaceae; genus Pinus; species Pinus taeda. Next base: position 39,989 of record APFE031029835.1, read on the forward strand.
GAGCTTCACAAGTGATGTTACATGATCAGGGCCTACCATTGCACTTGTGGGTTGAAGCATGTAACAAAGTTGTATATGTGCGAAACATAAGTCCTCATCATATTCTTGGGATGAGTACACCAAAAGAAGCTTTTTTAGGTAAGAAACAAGATGTGGCACACTTCAAGATCTTTAGTTCACTAGTTTATTGTCATGTTACCAAGGATGAAAGGAAAAAGCTAGAGCCAACAACTGAGTTGGGCATATTTTTGGGGTAAACTGATACACCTCCAACTATTGGGTGTACCTACCATCTCACATGATGAAAATGGTTTGTAGAGATGTGAATTTCAATGAAGAGAAGGCCATGAGATGTTCCCTTGAGAGGGATCTTTAATTGCATGCAGACGAGGAGCTTTTAGCTCCAAAGGAAGAACCCCATGATGCTGTGTAGTAGCCACATGTAGAGTAGAGAGTGGAAGCACCCACTCATACATAGATTTACATAGATGGAAGGAAGCATACCAGAGAGGCTAATAGATTGATACATGATGCTAGAGAGAATGAGAATGTGGGAACACCCGCATCACAGTGCATGCAAAGGAGGTCACTATATTAGTACACTAGCTACATGGCTAGGATGAGCGAGAGTGTAGAGATTGAGCCATTCTCATTCAAGGAAATAGTGCAACAACTAGTATGGATTGATGCCTTGGTAGAGGAGTATGACTCCATTATTAGAAATAGTGTTTGGGAGGTGGTCCCAAGACCAACATATAAGTCCATGGTGAGTTCCAGGTGGCTTTATAAGGTAAAGCAAGCAGCAAATGGGAGTTTGGAGAAACACAAGTCAATATTTGTGGCTAGAGGGTTCTCCTAGGTGGAGGGAATTGCTTACAAGGAGAACTTTTATCTAGTATCAAGGTACTCTTCAATTATATCTATTCTGGCACTTTCAGTATAGATGGAATGGAGGATACATCAGATGGATGTGAAGACAACATTCCTCAACAAAGTGATTGAGGAAGAGGTGTACATTAAACAGTCAGAAGGATTTGAGACCATCAACAGAGAGTCGCATGTGTGCAATCTCAAGCAAGCGTTGTATGGATTGAAACAAGAACCTCATGCTTGGTACACGAGGATTAACAACTATTTCACTAGGTTAGGCCTCACCAAAAGTGAAGCATATTGTGGTTGAAGGTAAATTGTTGATTATAGTAATATATGTTGATGATTTAATTCTAACTGGTAATGAGAAGTTGTTAAAATATTGCAAAGAGGATATTGTAATAGAATTTGATATGAATGACCTGGGGCTCATGCATTGTTTCCTTGGTATGGAAGTATGGCAAGGATTTGATGTATTGTTTGTCTCTCAAGGCAAGTATGTCAACGTGATACTAAGGAAGTTCCACATGGAGAGTAGGAAATCCGGGGAGACTCCTCTAGCAAGAAATTGGAGGAAAGAAGATGTTACTTCAGATGAAGTAGTGGAGGTTACTATTTATAGGAAACTTGTAGGTTCACTTATATATTTGGTGAAAACATGACTGGACATATGTTTTGTAGTTAACCAACTTAGTCAAGCAATGGTTAATCCAACCAAAATTTATTGGAAGGAAGCTAAACATGTGTTGAGATACCTCAGAGGCACCACCCAGTTTGGTCTTTGGTACAAACAGACAGAGGGATTGAAGCTGCAAGGCTTCACAAATGCATAATGGGTAGGGAGTCCATCTGACAAGAAGAGCACATCAGGGGGAATCTTCAGTATTCGATCAACAAAAGTTTTGTGGTACAATAGGAAGCATAGATCGATTGCACATAGTTCAAACGAAGCAGAGTACGTGGTTGCTAGTCAAGCAACTTTTGAGGCTATCTCGATGAGGAAATCCTTGTTGGTTTATTTAGTCAGTAGATGGATCCTACAGTAATATACTATGACAATCAGAATTGTATCAAACTCTCTGAGAATCTAGTTTTTCATGATGGGTCCAAGCATATTGACATATCGTATCACCATATACGAGATTGTGTGTAGAAGAGAACCATGTTGCAAGAGTACATTCCTACATATGAACATGATGTATGCATCTTGACTAAGGCACTTTCAAGAGGCAAATTCGAGTTTCATAGAGGCATGATTGGGGTATCTGATAATCCCTTTCTTGTTGAAAGGGAGTGTTGAAAATGAAACAAGAAAATCCTAATTTAATTTTGTCCTTGAATTAAATTAGGAATAAAATTGTACTTCCATATCAAAAGACAACTTGTACGAGTTAAATAAATAAATCTAACTTATTTGGATCAGTTAATTCAAGTTGAGGGTCTAACTTGATTCATGTATAGTGTCTCCTACTTTATAGGAGCCCTGGTTGAGTTTATTTTGAGTTTTAATTAATTAATTCAGATTAGATGAGTTAAAGTTAGTTAAACTAGTTCCCATTGATGGAGGAACTATTAGGAGGCCAGACAGTGGGGTGTTGCTTCATGTGTTTAACTAGTTAACTGATAATTTATTCATAAATAACTCATGCATGTCAGACCTCAGAGTTACCCAGTTGAGATTGGATTTCAGGGACCATGTACTATCAGTTGTATAATAATCTGAATTGTATAAGTGGTGCATGTAGTCAGAGGAAGGCCTATGAGTATTGCACTATTCCAATTGAGGAATTTCCCTAATTAATAGGGGGTTAATTCCCAAGGAAACATTGCAAGTAATTAGGGACTTGGGAAAGCATAAATTTGGTTAAGTATTGGCATGGGCTTGTCTAGGAGGCTGTTAGACAGATAGAAATAGTGTAGAGGTTTCTTAGGACTGAGAAAAGAATTGTAATATTCTCATATTTTTTTACTAACGCAATATACAGGTAGCAGGGGTTTTTAGCTCTTGCTTCCCAGGAAATCATTGTGTAATGTGTTGATTGAATTCTTTGTCTTGTATGCTTGGTGATTTCACAATCATTTAATTATTTCTTCTCATGAGTAGAGTAGTGTTGAAATATGGCAACAAGAATATTGAAATTTAATTTGTCCTTGAATTAAAATCAAATTTAGTCTTAACAACTACTTTGAAATAATTAATTAATTTAGTTTAAATTAATTACTAAATTCAAGTTAGAAGTCTTTCTGAAGTCATGCAATAGTTATCCCTTAAATTAAGGAGATAGGATTGAGCCATATTTGAGTTGTAATTAGTTAACTTAGTTTACTGAGTTAATTCCAGTTAAATTAGTTCCAAACTGTTGAGGAACTAATAGTGAATTAACAGTCAGTTGACAGATTAATGCACTCAGCTAGTGCTACTCCAGTTAACTGAAGATTCCCTCATCAGAAACTCATGCATGTCTATTATGAGCAAGACCCTATTGAGATAAATGTTCAAGGACAATGTACTATCAGTTGCATGTGTTTTCTCATCGAGAAAACTCATGCATTGCAATCAAGGATTCATCCTTAAGGATTGTGCAGTTTTGAAGGCTTGGCTTTCCACTTGGTAATAGGCTAATCATCCACAAGGAACAATGCAAGGAAATAGGAGGTTGGAGGGCAGAGAAGAAGGCTGGAGAGAAGCCAAGATTGCCTGTGAGCATATGTGAGGATTATGCTGAGATCTGGCTAGCTGTGAGAGCTAAGTCTTTGTATAATTCCTATGTATTTCCACCATGTATGATAATACAGTAGTGTGGGGTTTTTAGCTGAGGCTTTTCCCAAAGTATTTTCATGTGTATTGTGCCATTGATTCTTCTTCTTTTGGTTATATTGTTCATCTCAATCTTTAAGCTTCCGTAAATTGATAGTAGAAGTAGGTTATAGTATTCTGCTTTGATTTATATTGCATTATCGGGTAATCTATCACAAATTTTCTACATGGTATCGGAACTGTGAATAGTATACTGAGAAGAGAATTTGAAGTTTGAAGTTTAGGGTTGCAGGTGCAAATTGAATTCATATCATACTTCAAGGTTGGCCAATGGTGTTCTATGGCTTGAGACTTGAGTATGCCTTGGAAGGTAGCTCGAATTACATAGCATGGAAAGATAGAATGGAGGTTGTATTAGAAGACAATGGCTTAAAGGAATTCATTGATCAAGAAATCCCAAAGAGAATTTCAACTAATGCACAAGAGTTGGCTGAGTGGAAGAAGTGTGTGGCGAAGGTGAGACAGATCATCCTTGAGGGAGTTCGAGACCATATTGTCTTGAGTGCCCATGGGAAGGATACTCCATTTTCAATGTGGAAGACATTGAAGGACCTCTACGAGAATAGTAGCAACTAGAGGAAATTGGCGCTCAAGGATAAGCTTCGAAGAATCAAGATGGAGAAGGGCAATATATTTCCACATATTTGAGCAAGCTCACCACCTGTAGAGATGAGCTTGGCATTGTGGGAATAACTACTTCCGATGATGATATGGTGAGCCTTGATCTCCTTGGCCTTCCAAAGAGTTGGAATAGCTACCAGGACTCTGTGAATGGAAGGGAGAAACTGTCGGATTGGGAATGACTGTGGTCAGATATTATGCAGGAGGAGATCAGGAGGAGCACACGAGATGGTTCTTCATCCAAGAATGATGATGAAGAAAATCTAGCCTTAGCAAGTAAGGCAAGGAAAGGGAAGGGGAATGCTTCCCATTTCAAATTGAATTCTTCTCATGGAAGGAAGAAGAGTGACATGTCTAAAGTAAGATGCTTTAATTGTCACAAGATGGGACATTATGAAACTAATTGCCCATTGAAGATGTCCAAGAAGGGATCCTTAGAAGGATCAAAAGGTGAGGAATTAGCATCTCAATTTGAAATGGACTTTACCCTCATTGCATGCATGGTGTCATTGATGATGGGTTGTGTCTGGTATCTTGACAGTGGAGCCTCATTCCACATGACCGGTGATAAAAAAAAAAATCAGTGCCTTGGAAGAGAAAGACCTCAAGATGCACATAGAGATGGGTGACGACAGAAGGTATAGTGTTTCAGGAGTGGGCACGGTTGCTTTTCAAAGGGAGCATGGAGCTCCTCTCACCTTGACAGATGTGATGTATGTGCTTGGACTGAAGAAGAACTTGGTATCGGTCACGATGTTGGAGGACAAAGGCTATGATGTTGTCTTCAGTAAAGAAAAGGTGTTCCTAAGACACATAGCCATGGGTCAAACCAAGAGGGTAGGGATTCAGGTGAAGAATCTCTATAAACTAGAGGTATATGATTGTGCAACATTGAGTACGAAAGAAGAATTGGTGCAAAGCCAAGACATTGGCAAGTTGTGGCACAGGCAGTTGGGCCATTTGCATCATGGGGCTTTGAAGATAATGTAGCAGATATCTACATGACTTCCAAAAGGTAAACTTGAGCAAGTTGACACATGCAAAGGTTGTACCTTAGGAAAGTACACCAAGTCTTCCTTTCATGATCGAGACAGTCGAGCAGAGGCTATCTTAGAGAGAGTTCATACTAATTTGTGTGGACCATTCTCGATGACATCCATAATGAAGCAAAGTTATTATGTGATTTTCATTGATCACTATTCTCGTAAATGCTGGATTTATTTCATGCAGAAGAAGGACCAAACCTTCACAAAGTTTTGTGATTTCAAAGCTTTGGTTGAGAAAGAGTCAGGGAAGAAGATCAAGGCCTTGAGAAGCAACAACAGTGGATAATATGTCTCTCAAGAGTTTAAGGACTTCTGTGCAGTGAAAGGACTTAAACGAGAGTTGACGACACCTCACAACCCATAGCAGAATGGGGTGGCCGAGAGGAAGAACATAACTATTGTAGGGGCTTCACGGGAAATGATGCATGACCAAGGCCTACCACTTCACTTGTGGGCTAAGGCATGCAACACAACGGTCTATTTGCAGAATAGAAGCCCGCATCGCATACTTGGGATGAAGACACGAGAGGAAGCTTTCTCTGGTAAGAGACCAGATGTGGGTCACTTCAGGATCTTTGGCTCATCGGTATATTGCCATGTGACAAAGGACGTATGGAAGAAGCTTGAGCTGACACCAGAGTTGGGGATATTTGTGGGGTACACTGATACACCTCACAACTATCAAGTGTACTTTCCTACCAATCAGAGGATAGTGGTTCGCAGATATCTCAAGTTTGATGAGCAGAAGGCCATGCAAATTTCCCTTGAGAGGGAGCTCCAACTACAGGCTGTGGAGGAACTGTTGGTTCCTAAGGAGGAGGATCCTCAAACTAATGTGGAGCAGCCACATGTAAAGGTTCCAAGAGTGGAGACATCCACTCAAGCAGAGTCTTCCAGAGATGGATGGAAGCACACAAGAGAAGTTGACAGACTGTTGAAGGATGAGAGAGAGAATGTGGGAGCACCATCTTCTCAGCGCAGACAAAGGAGGTCACATAAGATGAACACTGGATACATGGCCCTTACTGGGGAATGTGTTGAGACCGAACCATCTTCCTTTGAGGAAGTAGTGTAGCAACTGATTTGGGTTGATGCTATGGTGGAGGAGTATGACTCCATAGTTCGTAACAGTGTCTGGGACGTAGTTTAGAGACTGGAGAACAAGTCAGTTGTGAGTTACTCTTGGCTTTACAAGGTAAATCAAGTTTCTAATGGTAGTGTGGAGAAGCATAAGGCAAGATTTGTTGCCTGTGGCTTTTCATAGGTCAAGAGGATCAGGTTGTTGTAGTATATTTAGAGAGAGGAGCAAGATGCTGACATTTTGACAAAGGCATTGTCAAAGTGTAAATTCGAGTTCCATAGAGACAGGATTGGGGTGGCAGATAATTAATTTCTTATTGAGAGGGAGTATTTAAATATGGCAACAAGAATATTCCAATTTAATTTGTCCTTGAATTAAATTGTGAATTAAAATTGAATTTAATCCTAACAACTACTTGGAAATAATTAATTAATTTATTTTAAATTAATTAGTTGGAGAAATTCAAGTTAGAAGTCCTTCTGAAGTCATGCAAGAGTTATCGCTTAAATTAAGGAGATAAGATTGAGTTATATTTGAGTTGTAATTAGTTAACTCAGTTTACTGAGTTAATTCTAGTTAAATTAGCTCCAAACTGTTTGAGGAAGTAATAGTGAGTCAACATTCAGTTGATGCATTAATGCACTCAACTAGTGCTACTCCAATTAATGGAAGATTCCCTCATCAGAAACTCATTCGTACATATTATGAGAAAGATCTAGTTGAGATAAATGTTCAAGGACAATGTACTATCAGTTGCATGTGTTTTCTCATGGAGAAAACTCATGCATGCAGTCAAGGATTCATCCTTGAGGATTGCACAATTTTGAAGGCTTGGTTTTCCACTTGGTAATAAGCTAATCATCCACAAGGGACAACACAAGGAAATAGGAGCTTGGAGGGCAGAGAGCTAGCTAGCTGTGAGAGCTAAGGCTTTGTATAATTCCTATGTATTTCCACCATGTATGATAACACAATAGTGTGGGGTTTTTAGCTAAGGCTTTCCCCAAAGTATTTTCATGTGTCTTGATTGATTCTTCTTCTTCTGGTTATATTGTTCAGCTCGATCTTTAAGCTTATGCAAATTGATAGCAGAAGTAGGTTATAGTATTCTGCTTTGATTTATATTGCATTATTGGGTTAACCTATCACAATTTTTTCTACTAGTAGCTTCAAGTCTATTGTTTTAGTACATTACAATTAGTAGTTTGAATCTACAGGGAATTTCTACAGGCCTCACATAAAGAATTTAACTTGGGATGGGAGACAAAGTTTTTGAATGCCCTTCTATATGTTTCTTGTGTAAATATAATCAAGAAGATGTTGATCACCTCTTCAATTCCTACCATTTTCCAAACTCATTATGGGAGCAAGCCTCATCTATTTTTAATTAATCAAAAAAAATATGAACAAGATTATGCTCACAATTTATTCTTGGAAGAATATAAATTTTAAGAACCTAGTTTTAAATAGAGCCTATTGTCTACTATTAAGTTTTCTCTTTTGGCAGACATGGAAGGAATGCAACACATTTCTCTTCAAAAACCTATCCTCTTCTCCAGACTAGGCAGGGGATAAATTAATACAAGGTAGTAGATAAACAATTCTCATATAATCCTAGTCCTTAGATGATTGGAAAGAACCTCTAGAGGAAACTTGTATACTCTCTTCCCTATAACTCTCTCCTAACTCTTTGAACTCCTTGGCTCTTCTTCTTTATGAATTTGTTCACCACTTAGTTTTAGGTCTCCCCTGAGTCAAGGATTCCTAAAATTGAATTCTCATGGAGCCTCTAAAGGAAGGAAGCATTTTTTTCATATACAATAATGCAATAAAAAATTTATGCTCTTGAGTAAGGCCTTCTCTTTGCTAGGAAAAACAACTTCTCTAAGCTCTTCATTCAAAGGTATTAATAGTTGGTAATTTCATCCTTCAAAAGGATCATTATGGGTTAGCTTTGGAAAAAATGACATGTAGTTGGAGGCTCAAAATTCTTCTTTCTAGAATAACTAATATAATTCCCTCCATCACAGTTCTCCTTTCCCCACATGTTTGTCGAGAGGGAAATAAGCTTGCTAGAAATTTCGACAATCAGGGATTCCTAACTCCATATTTACATATGCATCACCATTGGACTTATGTGCCTTTGAATCTTAAAAATGATTGTCTTTCTTTGGAATCTCAATTCATTACACCTAGATCAAATGAGGTGGGAGGCTATAAGGCAACTGTCACCCCACACAATAGATGAGGTGACATGTTGTTTTCCCTCACATCACTCTACAACATGGAATCAAACATGGTTTCAATGAATTCGGTGGAGAGTGCAGGACATGAGTTTAGACAGTTAGCAGATTATGTAGCTAGCATGGTGAAAAATCTTGCAAGTGGTGGATTTGGGGTATGCGTCATCATCATGGAAAATTTTAGGGGCTAATATTTTTAAGTGGGCTAGTTTCCCATGATTTTTCCAAAAAAAAATTTGCTAATTTCCATTTTTTATAAAAATGATTCGCCCAAATTTTACAATAAAAATTTATTTTACCTTAAAAATAGCCAAAATTATATAAAAAGTATATATAAAATCATTATTATTTTGAATAATTTTACAAATACATCAATAAAAGTTTTATAGTTTTCATATTAGGGACTAGTGAGATTTGCCAATGTTTTTAAACTTCAAGATGATTTTCCATCCTTAAATATCTTCTCTGGTCATCATTTTCAATGCTAGTTCTACTTAGGGTATTCATTGTGCACAACCTTGCTTGGAATTCAGATACTTTGTGGCATTCCACAATGTGGATTGAATGGTTGTTTCCTCCAATGTTGTTGTTTCTCTATAGTCCCCCTCTTTTATTGCCATCTATGAGTGAGCAATATCAACCTTGTCATCTACATTGCATGTGTTGAACGATTTTGAGCACTCTGATCTTCATCATATTTATAGGTTTTTGGAACATAACTTAGTTTGGTTCATTGCTTTTGAATAAGGTTGAAACAATGGTTACAAAGTGCACAATGATTCAATGTGATGGTGGTAGTCACAGTGAGATGGGAGGTGCTCAAGATTGATCCAAGGAAAATTCCTCTACACAATTATTCAAAGAATAGTTGCATGTAGAGGTTTAAGAGGAACTCAGAGAATTTGAGGCCAATGTTCTTGTGGAGAGGGGTATTCTTTCAAATTCTAAAGTTCTAATGGACATCGTAGAGTGGGCGCCTAACCCTAGACACCCTAGGGGTAGGAAGAATTATCACTTTCTCATAATTGACAAGTATTGGACGATCAAAATGCTACTTGGAAGGGTTATTATGGAGAGAAATGAAGAAAAAGGAAGATATCTTGCTAATGCTATAAAATGTGGTGTTTCACCAACAAGATATGAGGCTCATCTCAAGTGCATTGAAGCTCAAATCACTCCTGCTTTAAGCCAGGGAGGTTGCAGTCAGGGGCACACCAACCCCATTAAGGTGAATGTCTCAACATCTTCTTAATTTTCTAATGAATATTGATCTATGGTTTCTCTGATTAGTTGGCCTTGTTAAAATATGTTTGACTAGTCTTTTCAGTTGTGTTTACATGTCCTCTAAAACTTTGTCTATACAACCTTCATGAAACACTTTGAACTCTTTTGATTTTTTATTTGTTAGATCTATCTCATAATATATTTTTAAACTAATAACCTATTGTTTTACCAGTTATCCGATTTACCTATTGTATAATAAGTAGCATATCTTTCTGAATCAATAAAATTTTAGATTAAAAAAATAACAACAATAAGTTAATAACAACAAAATAAACATTTCCTCACATATAGCTTAAATATAATTTATTTAAGATATGTCAATAATGACAAATAAAGGAATGCCACAGAGAGAACGCCACATAAACACATTCAACGTGGGGAGAATGCCAAGAATAAGAATCTTATGAAGAGTGTACACATAAAAAGCAAAGGAATAAAGAAGTCATGAATCTCTGAATTGGAAAGAATCATGTGCAACAAGTTTTTCCACAACCAAGTTGTGTTTTTTTGCATCCTTTGGCTTTTACAGTACAAATTTTCCAAGCAATCAATCATCACCTTAATCCCACCCAATTAATAAGCAATTTACAGTTTCTCATCCTCCATGTGATGACCTATGTCTAAATTTTGCCTATAACAGTTAAATCTCTGAGAATCAAAGTTGGACCCATTCTTATAGCATTCACATAGTTTAGTGGATTATGTGTAGAGATGCTCGGAAAGAAATTTCCCATAAATTTGAATAACAATGTGAACCAACCTTCTCTAAAATCTTTTCCTTTCGTGTATCGCATGATCAAACTATGCACAACCTCCCATATTGTAGTTATCATTCTCAGGATGTAGTATAAGATGGAGAAATTCATGTTTGGTACTTCCTCCACTATCTGCAATGCAATTGGGCCATAGAAAAAGTAAAACATTACTTCTTTCCAAAGGGAAGAAAAAAAAAATGTTATGAAATTAATGCCTTTTCATTGTAGAAACTATTGTAGTAGAGGCACACTCCACAATGCTTGAATAGAAGCACTTCATCATCATATGGAATCTTGGGAATCATGTTGTTGCAATACACCATTTTAAAAAAGGGTGTATGGGGTTGCTTAACAAGAAAGAAGCATGGTTCATGGTGGAGGTGAATCTTGGAGGTGGATTATCAGCGGAAATTAACATCTATCCTCAAATAAGTTTATTACTCAGGAATACCCTTTAGATGTTTGGAATTCCATCAAACTAGTCACTTCTTTGCAAATTGCCCAATCAGATTTAGAGGTAAGACGGGGGTAACCAAGAAACTCAATACTAAACAGAGGCTTCCTACAGGACGTCACAATATCAAGATACAAGAAAGTATACGTCAAATATCTACAACTATTTCTTCTAATGGTTGCCCAATTGGGAAAACAAATCTGGAGAATGAGACAGGGGTGGCACATGGGGTATATTTAGAGCCAAATAGTGACAAAGGAATAAATCAAGTGAAAAATCCAAACATATGGCCACTCAAACTCCAACAAAGAGGAAAGGAATTTCTAGTGATAAATCGGCCAAGAAATATAGCATGCACTCCTTGCTATCTCTGATATTCAACAGAATGGAGCTAGAAATTCCTCATCACCAATATTGACTGATATGGAATTATTAGCCATTGCAGAAGATCCGAGACTTGAGTTGGAACCTATAGAAGTAAGGAAAAATATGTTCTATAACATGGAGATGGCATATGACAGGGGAAGGGATAGATCTGAACCTAGCAATACAAGGAAAAGGATAACAAAATACAAGAACATTACACCAAGCAGAGAGTTGGAGCCAAAATTAAATTCTCGATTTTGAGAAGTGTTGGAAGAGGTACTACAGTCGACCATTGATCTTGGCCCTTCAAATGCATCTTATGACTCCCCTGTATTCACTACCCTCTGGGACCTTAGAGCACCATTTCTCATGAAAAACTCTTCCCAATGAGAATTACGTCTTTGAACATTAGAGGGTTGGGATCTGCCCAAATAATAAGAACCCTAAAACACAACATCAAATAAAAAACCCATCTATTGTTCTTCTTCAAGAAACAATGTGGTGGGCTCTAGTATTGCAACAATGATGTTGCAACTCCTGGGACTCCCTTCTTTACTTTTATCAACCCGGTTGTTCGTAACAAACTTGAAAACGACGATGTTGTATGCACAAGTACTAGCTCTTGCCGCAGGCTGTCACTTGATCAGCTGGCACAAGTTCGCTAGGAGCTTAAGCCAACTTCTATGAGCTCTTAGAAGAAACTTTTAATTATGATGGATGAAATCTAACTCAAAAGAGGTTAGTCTACTTGCAGAAAGAAGCAAAAAGCTAAAAGGAAATGCAAACCCTAACAAACCCTAGTTTTCTTGACTAACCCTATTGGTGCAAGAAAAGAGATGAAAGTTGCTAAAATGGATGCCATTGACTCTTGGAAAGGTAAACTGCATGTGAATAAGCTACTTCTAGAGTAAAATCTGGAAAAAGCATCTTTTTGTATTTTTGAGTAAGTTTGCAGAATTATTATGCATGTGCTTTAACTATTTTTGAATGTGAAGAGGTTGATTGGCGAAAGGAAATGGAGTGGACGCTTGTAGGAGGTTGGGAAGGTGAGAAGAGGGCCTAAGGGGTCCCTAGCACCCTTCTAGAGAATTTCACAGTGATCAGATCTCGAAAAGCTGCTCACGTGAACTTCTACAGGAAGTCTGCAGGGATTCTACAGGAAGTTCTATAGGAATGGCCGAAACTGGATTTTAGAGGGTTGATGGTGGAAAAACTGTGGGAAAGTGGAAGTGAAGGATGGATAAGGACGTTAAGGGGTATAGGACCTAGTAAATGAAGTTAAGGAGTGATGAAGGTGGCTGGATTTGTTCAAGGATGGATGGAGCAATGTTGCACAAAAATGTAGAAATTAGGGCAAATTGGAAAAGTGTGGCAAATGAAGGGAAGGAATCTTGGGTTAGGGGTTGGAGCAGGTTGCATGATGGAGGAAGGGTAGGTAGGGATGTATTACATGTGCTCTACACACTATTTTCCAAAATTGATCGAACAAAGACTATCAAAACCAGAGATCTATCTATTTTGACCTAATTTGACCTAAAAAACAGAAACATGATGAATAGAAGTTTATAGACAGGAAATCATGCAAGATAGCTATGGAAACTAAGCAAGAATAGATCTAAATGTGCAGGCACAACTGATATATACTTTTCCAACTTAAAATCTAACACTAGCAATTGCATTGGAAGGCAAAAACAATGTTTTTGTGGCAGCAAGTATGCCTTGGTCTCAGCTCATGGTCCCAAGGAGGGAGAGATGAGATCAGGGACTGCTTGATGGCCTTTTTGCAGATTTTTTCTGTTACCAAATTGTCAAATCAACCTGAAGCATAAAAACTATCTTAATCATCTAAGTAACAAAGCAAGATCTTAACCTAAATAACATAAATTATTCTATGAATGCAAGGAAAACACATAAAATTACACAAAGGAAGTACTGGCACTTGGGTTGGGCCCAACCCTAAGAGCTACAACCTCCTAAGAAGTCTCAGAGCTAGTGAAAAGTGAAATTCATCTCCATTACTAAAAAAAATCATGTCACAAAACTATTTACAACAAGAGCTCGAAAATGAGCTGAAATGCAGATCTGCACTAAAGTGCGAAAAACAACTGTTCAATAGCTAAACTACGAAGGCTTGAAGCCTTCCTACTTATTCAACATGAGGACTCCCAACAGTCCTCCTTAACTTTAGGAGCTTGGTTGCTCAAAACTGTAGTTAATTAGCCACTTCACAAAACCTGCTCGACTGCCCCTTGAAATCATCTTTGGTGGGTTGTTGAACTCTGAGCTTATGCTGGAGAATTCGAGGAAGGGGTCATTTAGTGTAGGAGACACCCTTCCTACAAATCCTCAGCCTTGTTCCTTCATATTTAGCTGTCAACTTGCTCATAAATGCTTGACCTTGGTCCAAAAGATGTCCAAAAATTTGCAATAAGCACATATTAGACTTTGTGGTCAAGTGATTATTCTCATTCATTCAATTAACATAAATATATTCAAAAGAATGCATAAAACTATGAAGAATGGTAGATTAATCGAGAATAATAGGCAAAATGAGCCCATAAAGTTACCCATTTTTCGGGTTCATCATCACCCCCCTGCTGAATGTGTTGCTCATCCTCTGAGCAACTAATCTAGCTCATCATCCTTGATTGCTTTGACTACCTGTCTGACATCCCAGGCTTCCGAGGTGATGTCCTCTTCTCGGTCATGAAACCCTGCTATTCTCTCTACTTCCTCCCATTGCCTATGTTCTTCTTCTTCTTTGACCCCTTCCAATAGTCCTAAAAGCAATGGAGGACTGAACTTTAGGCCAATCCAGTTGGCCTGCAGATTTTGCATTGACTGTTTATAAAGTGGTACTCTTGCAAAAGCCTCCCTCATCCTTGTTGTGGAGTGGTACTCTCTTATTTTCAGATTGTGGGATAAGGTGTTCCATCTCCTTGTGCAGGCATGAATGCAGTTATCACCAAGCAGCCTTTCCATGTCTTCAAAGTGAGCAATGGCTTGAACTTGCCTTTCAACGTAGTCTGGGAGAACCTGGGGGTTGTTGGAAAGGTGCTGATGGGCATATATTAAAGCTAAGGGATCTTCTAGTTCTGCCCTGATCATGAGTGGCTCACTTAGCTCTATGTCCATAACTTTCTGAATTTCTGCTGCCCTCTTTTCCTCATGGTTTAACCAAGAGGCCATGGCCATGAGTTGAACATCTCCCAATGCAGCATTGGGGTCCCATAAATTCATGTTTGGAAGTGCCAAGTTGTGTAAATAGAATTCTGTTAACTTGGCCTTATCTTCAGCTGAGCTATTGTCACACAAATACATAAACTGATTCTAATTTTGAAATGGAAGGGTGCCCCTTTGGGCCAATGTGTTAATTTGAAATTGTAACCATTGATTTTTAAGATATAAGGCATAGGACTTAGTAGGTTGCCTACATTGTAAGGCTTCTACTGCCCAGCTGGCCATGTAGGCCATTTGGGCTTCTTTTACTTGCACCTGTTGTTTTAAACCCTATATCTCTTCTGCTGCCTGCGACTCTTTTTCCTGCAATAGTTTTGTCAGCATCTCAACATTAGCTTGCAGCTTTTCCTCTCTCTATTTTTCCGCGGTTGTTTCCTTGTCTGCTGAAGGTCCTTCTTGCTACTGCTACTCTTCCAAGATGGACAATCTATCTTCCTTATGACCTTCCTGTAGCTACAACTACTTTTTCAGCAGCTCATTCTCTTCTTGTAATTTGGCTCTTTTACTGCTTTCTATGTGCCTCACCATGGCCAACTCTTTTCTTGATTTATTTAGCTATTCTTCTAGGTGGCCTATGTTTGCCACACCCTTAGATTTGGCAATCCTCATCCAAGTGTGAGTCCTAACCCGTTCTTGTTCCAATGCAAAGAAAAGTGGTACATCAAACTTCTGTGGGATGATCTTCCCACCTTCTAATAGGTTGTAATATGATCCCAAGCTAGGCTGACGCTTGGTTCCTGTATCTCCTCAATCTTTTCTTCTCCCTGTGATTGTTTGGCTGCCTCCGCCTCCAATTTTGCAGTCTCTTTTAACTTAGCTAGAGTTTCCTATAGAGATATTTTAGCTTCTTGTAGAGCTGCCTTTGAGTCCATCATCCTAATTCTCTCTCTCTAGGTGGAGGTTTTTGGGCTTCCTCTTTCATGGGTGATAGATATCTTGGAAGGAGACTCTTCCTTCTGTTTAGGGGTAGTGTCCTCAATGACAATTGGTTCCTTTGATTGTAGTTGGGGTTTGCCCACTTTGATCCTTGTGCTTCTCTTGGCTTTAAAGTACATGGAGGTTTGCCTCTTTCTCTTTCCTTTTTGTTTCGTAGGTGTGCTTAATGCAGCAAGCACAGCTGATGCCTCCCTTGCCAACGCCTTAGGGGATTTCTCTTCCTGCTGTTCTTTTTCTTCGCTTCCTGTAGAAATCTTTGTGTCCACTGTTTCTGTCTGTGTTACTGATATCTCAGGGTGTGTCTTTCCCTTTCCTTTCTAAGTGCCTACTTTGGCTGTGGTAGCCTTCATTTGGGCTTTCTCGGCCTTTTCCCTTCTAATATGTGTCCTCTTTTCCCTTTTTGTTTTTTCTCTTGTTTCTTCCTCTGTTTTAGGCTCAGCACTCTTGCCAAATTCTGCTTTTTCTTTCTCTTCTTCCTCTATTTTGCCCTCTGCTTGAATGTCTTGTGTTCCCTCATCATTGTTATTCTCAATTTCTTCAGTTTGCTCCCCCTCCTCACTGTTGGATGGGGTGATGTTCTCAGCCAAAGTTCTAATGTTATCATCCCTGGACATATTTTTGAAGGTTTCCCAAGATATGGGAACAGTATAGGTGTGTAAATCATCTTCCACTAACAGTTTGATGAGCCCATGGTGGGCCAACTAATCTAGGATCCCTTCATTTAGCTTTGTACCACATTCAATTAAGGACTGAAGAAGGAAATATGGGATGCTCCGTTTCTTGGCTGGAGGCAAGTCCATCCCATACCTTAGTTCATGTAGCAACCTGAAATGGTATCCATAAATTATGCTAGACCTCCCTTCACATGTGATATACTTCATTATTTGATAACTAACTTCACTCCAGAGAGGAGGCAAGCTGGTCCTTCTAACCCCATTTTTGTCTTCTACAGGATGCTCCTCAGGCAGAAAAAATGTTTTCTTAGCAACTTGTCCCAATGATCTCTCCTCTTTGCTCCAAGGGAGCCCCAATGGTAGACCAGTAATTCTATTGATGAGCTCAGCGGTAAGTTCTAGGTCAAACCCCTAAAACTAACTGTGGCATGTGTCTTCGAATGTGGTCTCAGGGGCATTAAAAACTCTTCAGTTATCTCCTCATCATAACCCTGAATTTTGTCAAAGAAGGATATCCAATTTGCCCAGGTGAAAAGGTCCACCACCTCAGGGTGCTCATGCAGCTTGCTAGAGTCTGGGGGCTCTTTCCTTATGAATCCTCCTAGCATGGTGTTGAGTGTTTTTTTGTATGTTTTAACCAGAAAAGAAAATGCTCAGGAAGACAAACAATCAATCACTGAAACAGAGGATAGATGAATTCGGTTTCTTCTGAACCCAAGAAGGAATTTCTCATGTGTTCCTTACAATATCAAATAGCAATAATTTCCTTGTTCTAAAACTGTTGTCACCCAGAATTTGACTATATGTTTATGAAAAGAAAAATTTTGTTTTACAGAACAGAGCATAAGGACACAGGTTCTTTCCTCAACACATAGATAAATATGTAAATTCGGGTTTTTTCCACACACACAGGTTGGCCTCTACTGCTGCATGTATCTTGCTTACAGGAGAATTTAAAAATGATGAGAAGATTATGGAATGCAGAGAAAGAACTAGGTAAACTAGTGAAATATGCAGGCAGACTTTCACTTTTTTTTCAATGCACAGGTAGACTTTTACTCTCATTTCTCAATCTAATGTCGTTCAATTCAACACCTTGCACAAACAAATCATGCACAGAGAATTTTTCCTAAGCCTACCTCGTTTGGAACTTGAAATTTGACGAAAATTCTGGGTTTCCTCTCCACAAAGTTGTTCTGCCTTTCCTGTAGAACCCTTCCTGTAGAAGTCTCCCGGATCCTGTAGAATAGAATTGTGCTTCCAGTAGAGCCCGATAGGTGAGAGACTTTCGAAAGCAGGAAGAAAACTGGTGGAGGACGACTGGTTAACTACTCTAAAAGCAATGGATGCATACTTTAGTCGAGAACGTCGTGAGTGCAGAATTAACAGAGGGTGGTCCATGTTTCAACTGAGTGTCTTTTAACTGCGGTGTGATTCGAGGTGAGGGGATGAGGTGGCCGGACCGGACCGTTTATCCGACGTCACAACCATAATTTTTCTGCATGTTTCTGACCACCATCACCTCCTTTCTCCCGTTATTTGTCGCCACCACAACCAGTACTGATGATTTCTCCCTGAATGGACACTCCACATGTGCTGGCTGCACATCTAATCGACAATTTTGAATGTAACGGGGCTTGTTTGGATTCCACGAGGATATGTAACTTGCTAAGGGTGGCCAATCAACTGGCCACCGATTCCACTCAATCTGAACCATTCCCATAGTCATGCAACCTTAAAATATGATTTATGCAATTGAAGAACGAGTTTAGGCACTTACCTGCGTGGTCGTGGCTGTGTTATGCAGATTTCAGATTTTGGAAGCCATTCCTTCATTTGTTGTTGTTGCATGCACACTGCATGCTTGGCCTCAGTTGTTGATGATGTTCACATGTCCAAGTAGAGCTCCATGCATGTTTCTTATGCCATATTCTGTTGTCCCTATCTCTGGAGTATGTCTTTCAGAGGGATCAGCTACTACAGGAATCCTGTAGCTGCTTCTCCTCCTGGAACGCAAGCTAGAATGAGCAGGGCTACACTGTTGACAAGGGTCTCAGCTAATGAGGAGTCTAGATGGAGGGTATTAGGTATGGCGATTGACAAATTGATGCTTATATTTGTCATTAAAAATTTTCGCTGGCAGCATGAAGGAAACAATATTTCTGTGTGTGACTGTGCAGGGACATAAAAATGAGTGCAATGGAGGTGTACAGAGATGGGAAAAGGGTGACATATGGCGATGGATGGAAGCAGGGATGTTTATAGGCCTCATAGACAGATTCCTAACCTTTGGGTCCTCTTCTGAGATCGATTTTGGCTTGTCTGTAGGTTCTACAGGATCTTCCTGTAGAAGACACCGGACTTCCTATAGAAGGTAAAATCTTGGCTCGAATGAGACCAAATCTTAGGAAAGGGTAATAATCATGGAGAAATGGATTGTGAGGGAGGCTTGCAGCCTGGTGCTAACCTCTGTCTTTGTCTTGTACGATCCTCCTAACCTGCAATGTCCTTTCTGCAACCTGCAATTTATTAAACAGAAATTAGGTTTAATTTTTTTCTTTTTCTTTTTTTTTTTGCTTTTAGTCTGAGACAGCTAGGGTGCCTCCAAGAGGTTTTCACCCTCACTATCTGCACTGGGAACCTCCAAGAGGTTTTCACCCAAGGATCTTTTATTCTTTTTTCTTCTTTTTTTTTTTTTTCTCTTCTTTTTTTTTTTTTTTTTTTTGTGTTCAAGGTGTGGGTGGAGTGGAGATAGGGGCCTGCTCCACTACCAACACTGATTTATCCAGAGTTTCAATGAACTCCTACTTGGAAAGGGGCTTCCTGTAGATTTTTAATCGATGCCCATTGACGAGCATGGGGATGGCTTCTTCATCAATGGTCCTGATAAGGACTGAACCATTGTCGTTGCACTTCTCCACTGTATATGGTCCCAGCCATCTTGTCCTTAGCTTTCCTTTGAAATCCTTGTATCTTGAATCATATAATAGTGCCCAATCTTCTGGCTAAAATTTTTTTTCTTTAAGGTGTCGGTCATGCCATATCTTTCTTTGAAGTTGGACCACCTCTGAGTGGAGAAGGGCCTACATTCTCTATTCATCTAGTCCATTCAGCTAAATTAATCTTTCATGTTGTGCATGGATAAGATCTAGGTCTAGGTTAGCTGCCAACCTCAATGTGTTATATTCAAATTCTATAGACAGCAAAGCCTTCTTCCCGTAGACCAGCTCATAAGGTGTGAAACCTATTGTAGTTTTCCAAGTAGTGTTGTAGGCCTAGGTGGCCTCAACCAAGCGATCTGCCCAATCTTTTCTGCTGCTGGTCACCACTTTAGTCAAAATATCTTCCAAAGCTCTGTTAGTGACTTCCACCTGTCCATTTGCTTGCGGATGATATGGGGTGGAAGTTTTGTGCTTAATCTTGTGATGAGCGAGTAGGTCTTTAATTAGGTTAGAGGTAAACTGAATTCCTTGATCTGTGACTAATTCTCTTAGGTAGCCAAACTTATAGAAGATATTTTCCCTCAAAAACTCAGCCACTTTTTCTTCTGTTGCTACCTTGATTTCCTTTGTTTTTTCCCACTTTGTTAGGTAGTTCGTGCACACAATGATGCAAGACTTTTGTTTTGAAGGAGGGTTGATAGGACCCAAAAATTCCATGCCCCACTTCTCAATTGGCTCGAAAGTCACTTGAGGTTGGAGGGGCATTTCATCCCTTGGAGTTGATTTCCCCATCCTTTGACATCGGTCACATTGGCTAATGTATCTCTTGACATCTTGATGAAGAGTGGGCCAATAGTAGCCTACCTGTAGGATTTTGAAGGCAGTTCTTTTTGCTACAAAGTGGCCTCCATAGGGCCCACCATGACAGGTTAGGAGGATGTCAAAAACTTCCTCTTCCCTGACACAATGCCTCAAAATCTGATTTGGGCCAAGTTTAAATAGGTTTCCCCCAATCCAAGTGAATGGGGCACTTTTCCTCATGATCTTGCTCTTCTCTTTTTAGGATAGGTGTGGCGAGAACTATGCTGAAACCAAGTAATTTTCTATATTAGCAAACCATGGAGAGAGTATTGAAATAGCAAATAGGTGTTCATTTGGAATTTGGTCATCCACCATCCCTTCTTCACCTGCAGGCAAATCTATTCTAGATAGAAAATCAGCAACAACGTTTTCCTTACCTAGCTTATCAACAATGGTCAAATCAAATTGCTGCAATAAAAGTAACCATCTAATGATACGAGCATTTACATCAGCTTTATTCATCAAATACCTAATTGCAACATGATCAGTGTGTACAAATGTTTGATAACCAGTGATGTAGTGTCTGAACTTGTTTAGGGAATGGACTACATCTAGGAGCTCTTTCTCAGTTACAGTATAGTTTAACTCTACCTTGGATAGGTTTTTACTGACAAAATATATGGCATATGGTAGCTTCTTTTCAACTTGTCTTAAGGCTGCTCCTATGGCTTTTTTCGAGGCATCTTTGTGAATGTGGAAAGGTAGGGCCCAGTTTGGACCTCTCAAGATTGGGGCAGTTACCAGCTTACCTCTTAATGCATCCAGAGCCTCTTGACAGTTTTCAGTCCATATAAACTCAACATCCTTCCCCAAAAGACCAAACAATGGAGAGGCTAGCTTACTGAAATCTTCAATGAATATTCTATAATATCCTGCGAAGCCTACAAAACTCCGAACATCCCTTACCTTTTGAGGAGGTGGGACTCTTTGGATGATAGCAATCTTGTTGGGATCCACCTGTAATCCTTGTTGAGAAATTGTATGGCATAGCACGGTCCCTTCAGTCATCAGGGATTCACATTTTTCAGGATGGAGGGACAAGTTCATTTCAATACACTTGGTTAAAACTTTTCCCAGGTTAGTCAATGCTTCTTGGAAGTTAGAACCATGAGGGGTAAAGTCATCCATATAGATTTCCACTAAATCATTAACCAACTCAGCAAATATGCTCAATACTACTCTCTGGAAAGTGGCAGGAGCATTGCATAACCCAAAGGGAAGGACCCGGTAGGCAAAGGTACCCCATGGACAAGTGAGAGTGGTCTTATCTTGGTCTTCCAGGTTGATTTGGATCTGATTACACCCGCTAAACCCATCTAGGAAGGAAAAGAAATTCTTCCCTGCCATGCTATCTAACACTTGATCTATGAAAGGCAAAGGGAAATGGTCCTTTTTGGTAACTTTGTTAAGTTCTCGATAATCTACACAGATTCTCCACTTACCATTTTTCTTGGGCACAAGCACCAGAGGAGAAACGCGCTTGCTGTCAGAGATGTGGTAGATGAATCTCGCATCGAGCAACTTTTGTAGTTCTTCTAATGTCCTTAAGGGCTGGATTCACTCTCCTCTGAGGCTGCCTGACTGGTTTACAATCCTCTTTAATGTAAATGTGATGGGTACAGACTGAAGGGTAGACTCCTTTCATCTCCTTATAGCTCCAAGCAAAAGCATCCAAATGGTTGTTCAATAAGCTATATAGCTCTTTCTCCTGAGAGGGGGATAGGGATGAGTTGTTCTTCAAGGTTCTTTCAGGGCCAAATTCCACATTCTTAACTCAAGGAGAGGTTGGATCATCCACACAGAGATTCACTAAAGCATTGTCTTGTGTGTCTTATACCAACTCTTCTAATGGCAGCACACTGGGAGGTGGATTTTGAATCAAATTATTAATAAGGTCATCCTCGGTTTGAGGGCCTCCCCTGGTGGCTTCCACTGTACACAAGGGTGCAGAGTAGACTTCATCCTCATCTTCCTCCTCCAACCAGAGAGGTAAGTCATGTTCAAGCAGAGGTTGGGCAGGAGGATATAGGACTAGTTGTTTGGACATAGACCCATTCTTGATGGTCATGCTCTCAACGCGACAACTGATGTAAGCATCTGCAGCAGCTAACCAAGGCCTTCCTAAAATGAGGGGGTATCTAGTGATTTTGCCTTGGGCTGAAGGACCAAGAAGTTTGCAGGGTACTCCCAAGAATCAATGGAGACCATGACATCTTCCACAATCCCTTCCGGGGTCATGGTGGAGCGATCTGCTAATTGCAATACTGTCGAGGTCTTTCTTAGGGAACTCTGAAGGTTGAGTTTGAGCATAGTGTCCTTGATCATCACATTAATGGCAACCCCTAGATCAATCAGGGTGTGGGGGATTATGGTGCCATTAATGTGGACATCAACTACAGGACTCCCAGGGTCCAGATATTTTGGACAGATTACTTATCCCAACATTAGGTCGGACAGCTATCCTATGGCATTGATGGTTGGGGCATCTCTCTTGCGCTTTCCTAGGTGCCTGAAACACTTCTCTTTGCTCAATTTGTTGTAGTTTGGTACATATTTTATGGCCTGGAGAAGTGGTATTTTTACACATAATTGTTTAAGTTCTCCCAGAAGTTTAGTCTCTTCAGGGTTTGGTTGCGTGGTTCTAGTTAGTCTCTCAAGAAAGGGTGGAATGGATTTGGGTTCACTTTCCTGTTTCTCTTCCTCATCCTCCTTAGGAGGACGTTGGCTATTTAGGAGGACCTTCCTAGATCGTAGGTTGATCTCCTGAATCTCCACAGCATAGGTAGGGCATGTTGTCTCTCCAGTATATACCTGTTGGGCCTATCTTTTATTGGGGTTCGGGTTCAGTTGAGCAGGCATCTAGGGTTGTCTTGGAGGAGCAGGAGGTAATGGTTTTGGTTGACCAAGTGGTGGAGGAAAAATAGCGAGAGGAGAGTTGTACTGGGGCCTCCACGCTTGTTGAGGTGCATTCCACTGAGGTTTTGGCTGAACATGAGAATGAAACAAATGAGCAGCAGGTTGAGTATGGTATTGAGATGGGTATGACCAAGGAAGGGGTGCGGACCAAGAAGGATTAGCAGGGGGGCCCAAGAAGGTATGTGAGTGGATTGGTTGGGGTTGTAATAAGTCTAGGATGTCCCTTGCATCCCTTGCTGGTAAGGTCTGGGTCCATGTGGCCTCCTTTGGTTTAGGAAGTAGAGTGGTTCAGTGGCTTCTTCAGCCCCTTGGGACATAGCTTTAAGTCCAAGTAAGGTTGGGCACTGGTTTGTAGGGTGATCTGCCTCACAAATGAAACATATCTCTATTGAGTGCAATGGACACTCGTTCTAAGGATGCTTCCTTGTGCATCTGGGACAAAAGATGGCCAAAGCCCTCTCAGCTTCCTCTTGCTTCTATTGGATTTGGAAGGTATCCATTTGCATGGAAATGGTCTGTCTCACCTCACTTTTAAGGTCTTCCATCTGATTTGCAAACTCATGTTTGGAAAAGGTGGCACTAGCTGAAAGTTGACTCCCCCTACCTCTTTTCCGGGCTGCCCTAGAATGGTTTCTAAACACAGTCTTTATTTCATTGTAAGGTAGTTGGTAGATGTCTCCCCCGGCCAGCAAATGGAGGGTATCTAGAAGGTCTTCAGGGACTCCTCAGAGAAAAACTAGCTTCAGAGATTGGGGGTCAAGTGTGCACCTAGCCCTTTTATAACTGAGTTGGAACCTTTATTCATAGTCTTCTAAAAATTCATCACTTCCCATGGTCATCCAAAATATTTCTCCCTTTGTTTCCTTTGACCTACGGTAATCCCGGTATTTGTTGTTAAAGGCTTACTGCATCTGAGCCCAAGTTGTGATACTGTTTCCAAGTAACCCCATGAACCAGTGTAGTGCTACATCCTTGAGGGTAGAGGGAAACAGTTTCAACTTTTGCTCATCTTCTGCATAGTCATAAGTTCGACAAAGGACAACAAACTCAAACAAGAAGGTATCAGGGTCTTCAGTGGTCAAACCATGGAAGTGAGGTAAGCTGAGGGACTTATGTTTTTCATTTTTGTGTCCCCATTAGTCTCTCAGATGGGAAAGGCACCTTCTATACTCTCCTCATCTCCTATACCATTTCTTTGTTCAACCATGGTCTCAGGAGGAATGTTTTCTTGCTCTTCTTCTATTAGAGGATCTTCGTATATCTCTGGAGGTTCATTGCCACCGAAGAAGAGAGAAGGGTGACTCAGTGATGTGGTGGGGGTGTTAGGTAAGAATTTTCCTGAATTGTCTCTGTTCCTATGAGGCATGAAAGGAAATCTTTTTGGTTGTTTTTTTGTATTTTTCTCTTCTTATACCTGCAAAATTGAAATTGATTGAACAACAAATTGCAACTAACTAAAATAAACCTTGCTGGAATTAAAATTGCAGAATTGAAATGAAAGTAGGAAATGACTAATCTATGCTACTGAAATGAAATTTCAGAAATGAAATACTAAGCTACACTTGCAGAATTGAAATGCTAATCTACGCTTGCATAATTGAAATTGCGGAATTGAAATGCTAATCTATGCTTGCAAAATTGAAATTTTGGAATTGAAATGCTAATCTACGCTTGCAAAATTGAAATTGTGGAATTGAAATGCTAATCTATGCTTGCAGAATTGAAATGCTAGTCTAGGAAAGCAGGAAATGTCTAATCTAATTTTGTGGAAATGAAATTGCAGAATGAAAATTGCAGAATTGAAATGAAAGTAGGAAATGAATAATCTATGCTGCTGAAATGAAATTTCAGAAATGAAATACTAAGCTACACTTGCAGAATTGAAATGCTAATCTACGCTTGCAGAATTGAAATTGTGGAATTGAAATGCTAATCTATGCTTGCATAATTGAAATTTTGGAATTGAAATGCTAATCTACACTTGCATAATTGAAATGTTAGTCTAGGAAAGCAGGAAATGTCTAATCTACTTTTGTGGAAATGAAATTGCAGAATGAAAATGAAACAACTACTCTACTCTTGCTGAAATAAACTACTTAGCAGAAGGTTACAGTAGAAGATAGAAGAAAAGCAACAATCAAAAATACTCTGACACTTCCCTGGCAATGGTGCCAAAAATATGGTGGGCTCCAACATTGCAACAATGATGTCGCAACTCCTGGGACTCCCTTCTTTACTTTTATTAACCCAGTTGTTCGTAACAAACTTGGAAGCGACAGTGTTGTATGTAAAAGTACTAGCTCTTGCCATAGGCTGTCACTTGATCGGCTAGCACAAGTTCGCTAGGAGCTTAAATCAACTTCTATGAGCTCTTAGAAGAATATTTTAACTGTTATGGATGAAATCTAACTAAAAATAGACTAGTCTACTTGCAGAAAGAAGCGGAACACTGAAAGGAAATGCAAACCCTAGCAAACCCTAGTTTTCTTGATTAACCCTACTGGTGCAAGAAAAGAGATGAAAGTTGCTAAAATGGATGTCATTGACTCTTGAAAAGGTAAACTACATGTGGCTAAGTTTGCAGAATTATTATGCATGTGCTTTAACTGTTTTTTATTGTGCAGAGGTTGATTGGTGAAAGGAAATGAAGTGGGTTCTTGCAGGAGGTTGGGAAGGTGATAAGAGGGCCTAAGGGGTCCCTAGCACCCCTCTAGAGAATTTCACAATGATAAGATCTCGAAAAACTGCTCACATGAACTTCTACAGGAATTCTACAAGGATTCTACAGGAAGTTCTACAGGAATGGCCGAAAGTGGATTTTAGAGGGTTGAAGGTGGAAAAATGGTGGGAAAGTGGAAATGAAGGATGGATAAGGATGTTAAGGGGTCTAGGACTTGGTAAATGAAGCTAAGGAGTGATGAAGGTGGCTGGATTTGATCAAGGATGGAGGGAGAAATGTTGCACAAAAATGTAGAAAGTAGGGCAAATTGGAAAAGTGTGGCAAATGAAGGGAAGGAATCTTGGGTTAGGGGTTGGAGCAGGTTGTATGATGGAGGAAGGGTAGGTAGGGATGTATTACAAGTGCTCTGCACACTATTTTCCAAAACTAATCGAACAAAGACTATCAAAACCAGAGATCTATCTATTTTGACCTAATCTGACCTAAAAACCAGAAACATGATGAACAAAAGTTTATAGACAGGAAATCATGCAAGATAGCTATGGAAACTAAGCAAGAATAGATCTAAACATGCAAGCACAATTGATATCAACTTTTCCAATTTAAAATCTAACACTAGCAATTGCATTGGAAGGCAAAAATAGTGCTTTTGTGGCAACAAGTATGCCTTGGTCTCAGCTCATGGTCCCAAGGAGGGAGAGATGAGATCAGGGACTGCTTGATGGCCTTTTTGTAGATATTTTCTATTACCAAACTGCCAAATCAACCTGAAGTATAAAAACTATCTTAATCATATAAGTAACAAAGCAAGATCTTAACCTAAATAACAAAAATTATTCGATGAATGCAAGGAAAACACATAAAAGTACACAAAGGAGGTACTGGCACTTGGGTTGGGCCAGACCCCAAGAGCTACAACCTCCTAAGAAGTCTCAGAGCTGGTGCAAAGTGAAATTCATCTCCATTACTCAAAAAATAATCATGTCACGAAACTGTTTACAGCAAGAGCTCGAAAATGAGCTGAAATCTAGAGCTACACTAAAGTGCGAAAAACAACTATTCAATAGCTAAACTATCAAGGCTTGAAGCCTTCCTACTTATGCAACACGAAGACTCCCAACAATCCTCCTTAACTTTAGGAGCTTGGTTGCTCAAAACTGCAGTTAATTAGCCACTTCACAAAACCTGCTCGGCTGCCCCTTGAAATCATCTTTGGTGGGCTATTGACTTCCGAGCTGATGGTGGAGAATTCAAGGAAGGGGTCATTTAGTGTAGGAGACACCCTTCCTACAAATCCTCAACCTTGTTCCTTCGTATTTAGCTGTCAACTTGCTCATAAATGCTTGACCTTGGTCCAAAATATGTCCAAAAATTTGCAATAAGCGCGTATTAGACTTTGTGGTCAAGTGACTATTCTCATTCATTCAATTAACATAAATATATTCAAAATCATGCATAAAACTATGAATAATGGTGGATTAATCAAGAATAATAGGCAAAATGAGCCCATAAGGTTACCCATTTTTGGGGCTCATCACAATGATATTGAAAGAGAAAGCTTTAGATATTCTCCTCAGAATTTTCCCTTCATGGTGTGCGTGTGCCATAGCTGAGAATAGAAACTTGGGGGGACTAACATCTCTATGGGATCCCTCTATAGTTTCTTTCCAAGCCTATCAGTCATGTGCTCAGATTTTGTTGTCAAGATATGGTATGGGTATCACCCACAGATTCCGTATATTGAATATATATGCACCATACAATAATCGTAAGGCCTTTTGGGAGCGGGTAGATTCAGCTGACATACTGGATATTCATCCAATTATTATTACCGAGGATTTAAACTTCACTACTGGTGAGAAGGATGTCTGGGGACAGAAAGAAATAGTGGATCCTTAGGCAAACTATTTCAAGGAGCTCTTTGACCACAAAGCTCTTATCGACATTGTCCCCTTTCCTCTTTGCCCGACTTGGCGCAATGGGCACATTGGAGAGGAAGCCATATAAAAAAGAATTTATATATTTTTTGTGGATTCTTTATGGTGCCAGAGGATGAAGAACTTACAGTCATGGAACTTCTTCTCAGAGGTATCGAACCATGAAGCAATAATACTAGAATGGAAAGACGATTTGGAACCAACCAAGTATCCATTTAAATTTAACCATGTTTGGTTAAATGAACTTGATTTCCAATAATTGGTCAACATAAACTGGTCCCAACCGATGCCATTACTTATTTCCTATCCTATGCAGTAGATTCATTTCAAGCTTAAGAGAATGAAAACAGTGGTACGAGAATGGTTGAGGAAACACAAAAGGCAGTATAACCTGGAACTATTGGATATTGATAGGGAAATTGCTAGCTTAATGGACCCAATAGCGCTTGGCTATTTCTCCGACCATCAACAAAAATCTATTTTAAACCTAGTAATGAGAAAATAGAAAATTCTCAAACTACAAGAGGAGGAATGGCATCAAAGAAGTAGCCTGGTATGGATAAAAATTGGAGACATGAATACAAAATTTTTCCATTGGGTAGCATATAAAAGGAAACAAAAGAATACTATATGGACAATAAAAAATGGTGAAGGGATCATTCTCTCCATAGTTGAAGGAATAAAAAAAGAAGCATTGAAACATTTCAACAATCATTTCAAGGAAGCAGAAGGTGATCACATGAAGAAAAAATGGAGCTGGTCAATTTATTCCCACAGATGGTAAGTGAGGAGGATGAAACTATGATGGATGATCCAATCTTGAGTGTGGAACCTAAATTACCATGTAGTTCTCGTCATCCTAAATCTGACACAACTCATTTTTCACAAAACAGACACCGTATGCTCCGAGAAACGCAGTCTGTTCGTTTTCCCAAACAAGTAAATTTGGTGCAGGAGCTGATAGGGATGCTGATTGGGCATCTATACAACCCAGTTAGCAAAAATAATATTCCTTGGAATATTCCATGGAATATTCTCACAATATTCCTTGGAATATCCTCAAAATATTCCTGACAGGTGGCATCACCATATAATGACAACTGTTAGAATTTCATTGGTCTAATGGTTTATAAGTAGACCAATAGGGAGGAGACATATGGCTAATCCTAGGGCTGCTACATGTCCTCCATAGGGTCAATCCAAATTTTGGTTGGGAAAAGGTTGGGCTCAAACCTATGACCTTGCTCAAAATAGAACAACGGTTTACCAACACACCCAGATGGTGGTTCTTAATAAATAATTGAGGCATGTTTGTTTTGTTATGTACTAACCACCGAGGTTGGGGGGCGACTACCAACGTAAGCGCTGATGGCCCTCCCATGTGAACACACAAAACTGCCACTGTAGTAGTTCAATAACTGCCTCTGATGACCGTGACCGTCGAACCAAGCGGTCCCATGTGACCACTTTACCTCCTAGGCGCAACATTTGTTGTGACTGCCACCTCCTAACCACCGCATGTGACCAGGTCACTTGGAATTTTTTATGACTATGCAAGGGTTATAGGTGGAATTAACCGTCCTACAATTTCACTTAACGGTGCGTGAAATTGCAGGATCGATGTCGGGTTTTGAGCAATTTGTGGAGCGAATAGTGGCCTAACTAGGAGAGGTCATAACTTCTCCAATTTTCGACCAAATTGGATGCAAAAAAACGCTAGATAGCCATTTTTGTATATTCTGGACTCATTGGAGTAGGTTTTAGAATCAAATGAGCACTTCTGGATAGGATTTTTTCAAATTGAAGCCTATGGATGCCATGGTCAACCAAAGTGTTGATTCAATTTATGGAGGAGTATGAAAATGGAGATCACCTTGCAGGGGTCTTATAGCCTCCATGTTCTTTCTGTAACAACCATTACATCAATGTTGTAGCTTTATTTCCTCCTTTCTCTATATGTGTTTTGAGAAGAGACTTGTTTATGTACTTCAAGTGGATTGTGGTATTGTTTATGTTCTTTGAAGATGGGGTATGGGGTCTTGGTGTAAGATGGATGTGTTTGCTGAAGGTTTACATGTTTGACTGTAGGTTAACATGTGTATGGAGTGAGAACACTTGCAAAAGTTGTTTCTTTGAAGGAGAAACTAACCATTCCATTTCAACAATTTATGTACTCTTCTTTTTTTAGACATTGAGGATAGTGAGAAGGGTTCATGCCTTTAGAACTGATCCAGGGAGATGTAGCCCAAGAGGGGTGAAATCCTTTAAAAATGGCTAGTGTATTAATAATTGATGCATGCTTCCATTCAGTGTTTTGATTTCATGTTTAAAGTTTTTCATGACATTAACTTAAGAAAACACACATAAAAACTCATGTTTTTACTTGCTATTTTGGAGTACAAACCTCAAGCTCATTTTTTTATTCTGATGAGGATCTTAGCATAGAAATCTAATATTCCAAATTCAGATCACCAGGGCCTGATGGATGGCCTATGGACATATTGTTGCAATTTTTTGAGTTGATGGGTCTTGAGCTGGTCAAAATGGTAGAAGTTGTTAGAAATTCTGGACAAATTCCAGGTGCATTCAATTCTACTTTTTTAACATTAATCCCCCAAAAATCTAAATCTCTTTCATTTGATGAATTTAGACCCATTTCATTATGTAACTTTGTATATAAGATGATATCCAAACTGCTAGCCAATAGAATAAAAAAAATCTTGTCCCCTCATATCTCTTTGGAGCAATTTCACTTTTTGTCTAACAAAAGAATCCAGGACTCTGTTGCTATTGCTCAAGAGTGCACGCACTCGATAAAATCCAGAAAATTAAAAGCATGTCTACTGAAAATTGACCTCATTTAGGCATATGATTGCATGGATTGGGAATTTCTAATCATGATATTATATAAAATCGTTTTTTCACATAGGCATGTTCAATAGATTAAGGCATGCTTGTCCACTGCTTCAATGGTTGTCCTTATCAATGATGAACCCACTTCATTCTTCAAGATACATAGGAGGCTTCTCCAAGGTTTTTCATTGTCTCCTTTACTCTTCATACTTGTAATGGATGCATTCAATAGAGGTATAAAAGAAAAGATGGAGTCTAGTCTTATTATGGGTTGTAAGGCTTCCAACAATTGCACAATGTCCCATATATTATTCATGGATGATGTCCTCTGTGCGAGGATGGAAAACATAGAGGAATGGACATCATTCCACAAAGTATTTGATCAATTTGGAAACCCTTTGGTCTTCCCATAAACTAGAACAAATCAAAGATAATTACAGATGAGTTTGATGCATAATAGATCCAAAATATTGCACCATTATTTGCAGTGAGAACTACCCCCTATACATTGGCTTCAAGTATTTGGGATGCTATTTAAAAGAAGATAAGCACAAAAATCAAGATTGGGATTGGTTGCTTTCAAAATTTGAAAAGAAACTACACTACTAGGAACATAAGTGGCTTTCCCTTGGAGGTCAGGTCATAATGATTAAGGTTGTTCTAGAAGGCATTCATGTATATTGGATGCACCTCTTTCTCATCCCACAGGAAATCATACACAAGATGGACGCTCTCATCTCAAAATTTCTTTGGTCTGATTCTGAGAACTCTAGCAAGATACATCTTATGAAGCTATTTGAGATATCTAAGCTGACACATTTGGGTGGACAGGGCATATTGGATACCAGAAGGTTCAATCAGGCTCTTTTGGCAACAAAATTATGGAGGGTTTTCAAGGAAGCTGGTCTATAGCAAAAAAAATGTTTTGCTAAATACATCTCTTAGAATAGAATAGGGGAATGGGTTAGAGATGGGGCTCCCTTGAAAGAATGTTCCTCTATCATATGGCAGAGTCTCAAGAAGGAAATCCCATGGTTAAGTTGTAACCTTCGTTAGCTTGTGGGGAATGGACACAATTTTTTTATTGGAAGGGATCCCATTAAGGGTGTATCTGCATGTCATATTCTCTCAGCTCCATTGATTCTCTTCCTAAAATAGCAGGGGATTGATACTCTAGCCAGCACATGGATGGGGGACTATACCCTATTGTCCACCCCGGTATGGTTTCATGCATGGCATCTTGGTATTCCCCATCTCTTTGAAGAGGAGTGGGAATGCTACTGTAACCTACTCTGCCAAGCAGGCATCACTTTGTCACAACGTAGGGATCAACTTGTTTGGAATGGTCACATAATGAAGGGGAGGATTTGTACTAGGGAAGTATATACACTCTTCTCTTCATTCATCACGCCCCTTCTATATGTTGATTGGATTGAACATATGTGGTGTTGGCAAGTCCCTTTAAAACTAGAATTCTTTGTCTAGTTAACCATCCACAACCACATTTTAACTTGGGATAGGTTGATCAAATTGGCATTTATTGGTCCTAGAAGATGCATTCTTGCAAATCAAATGAGGCAAATTGTTACCATCTTTTTGTGATATGTCCTTTTGTCGATGTTGCTTGGGAGGAGGTTTCCCATCTCATGGGAGTAAATGTCGCTTGTGAATTATTTTCTATTACAGATTGTCTCATATCATGAGCCCAACATGCCAGGCCTAGAAAGTAGTGCATAAGACCCATGTCTTTCATTTTGAACTCTTCTGCAAGGTCCTCCTTGCAATACTGTATCAGCTGATCATCACCTGTCAAAATCAGATCGTCGACATAAAGAACAATGATCAATGGTTTACCTTCTACCATGATGTGTAAAGGTTCACATCTGCTTCACTCTTGGTGAAGCCCGACCTGGTGAAATAGTTGTTGATCCTGGTTTACCAAGCATGGGATGCTTGCTTCAACCCATATAAAACCCTCTTGAGTCGGCACACATGAAACTCATGATCGAAGGTATCAAAACCATCTGGCTACTCAATGTACACCTCCTCCTCAATCTTCCCATTAAGGAATTCTGTCTTCACATCCATCTGGTGGATCTTCCACCCCATCTGAGTTGATAGTGCCAACATCGATCTAATCAATGAGTACCTTGCTACGAGAGAAAAAGTCTCATCGTAGTCGATCCCCTCGACCTGTGAGAAACCTCGGGAAACAAACCTTTCCTTGTGTTTCTCAACACTGCCATCAACTACCTGCTTTACCTTGTAAAGCCATCTGGAACTCACCACTGACTTGCCTTGAGGTCTTGGGACAACATCCCACACACTGTTCCAAATGATAGAGTTGTACTCCTCTACCATTGCATCAACCCAGACTAGTTGTTGCACTACCTCCTCAAATGAAGAAGGTTTGGTATCTACACACTCCCCAACCAGGGCCATGTACCCAGTGTACCGCTTGGGCGACCTCCTTTGTTTGTGCTGAGAAGATGGATGTCCCACATTCTCCCGCACATCCAGCATCAACCTATCAGCTTCCCTTGAGCGTTTATGCCCATCTATGGAAGTATCAGCATGAGTGTATGTCTCCACTCTCAGATACTCTGCAACAGCTGCTCCGCATCAATCTGAGGCTCCTCCTCCTTAGGAACTGAAAGTTCCTCCTTTGCATGCAACTTGAGCTCCCTCTCAAGTGGTAATTGCATGGCTTTCTGCTCATTGAACTTCATATCCCTGCATACCACAGTCCTCTGAGTGGAAGGAAAGTACACCCGATAGTTGTGGGGTGTATCTGTGTACCCCACAAGTATTCCCAACTCAGTTGTTGGGTCTATCTTCTTCTTGGCATCTTTGGTCACATGACAGTAAACTGATGATCCAAAGATTCGGAAGTGACTTACATTAGGTCGCTTCCTGGAAAATGCCTCCATAGGTGTCTTCATCCCTAGTATACGATGTGAGCTTATGTTCTACAAGTATACTGTTGTATTTCATGCCTCAGCCCACAAATAAAGTGGTAGGCTTTGGTCATGCAACATCGCTTGAGCTACTCCCATAATCAATCTGTTCTTCCTTTCGGCCACCTCATTCTACTCTTGGTTATGGGGTGCCGTCAATTCCCGTTTAATTACTTCTATAGCACAGAAGTCTTTAAACTTTTGGGAGACATACTCTCCACCATTATCACTATGCAAGGCTTTTATTTTATTTCCATATTATTTCTTTGCCAAGGCTTTAAACTCACAAAACCTCAAGAAGGTTTGATCCTTCTTTTGCATAAACTAGATCCAGCATATACGAGAAAAATCATTAATAAAAATAACATAGTACCTTCGTTTAGCGGTGGAGGCTATAGAGAAAGGTCCACAAACATCTGAGTGAACTCGCTCTAGGATTGCTCCAACTCTACTGTCTCGATCTGGATCACCTTGGCTCCGATGCCATGTAGAAATTATCACTATAGATCAATAGATTATGCAATAGACTAAAGCAAAATACAAGATCTACTTCGACAACAAACTTTGCGGAAGCTTAATCAAATTGAGCAAGATCAATGAGAACACATATAACTGAGAATGAGAAATCAATCACACATAAAACAGAAGAAATAACCGAGGAAAGCCTCAGCCTAAAACCCCAATCTCTATATTATCATACAAGTGGAAATCTTGTTCAAATTACAAAAAGAATCAGCTCTCAAACTATCTTGCTCTCTCTGCAATCAAACAATACAATTCATAGACTGAATAGACACAGTATATGTCCTCCTCAAGCCCTCTAAGCCTCCTATTTCCTTGCGCAATTTTTCTTGGGGTCCAGTGATGCCACATGTGTGAATTGGCCTCATCACACTCACAAAAACCAAAGAAGTAACTGCACAATCCTTAAGGAAAGAATTCCTTCTGCATGCAAGGGATATTCACAATGGAATATTCTAGAAACTGATAGTACACTGCCCCTCCATCTGATCTCAATTGGGTCTCTGTCTGAACTAACATGCATGAGTTATTTATGATAGAATATTCAGTTATCTGAAGTGCAACAGTTACATGCATGCATGCATTAACTAACTGAACTCGCAATTAATTCAACAAACTATTTGAATTAATCTAACTGGACTTGACTCAATTAACTGAGCCAACTAATTACAACTCAATATTACAACTCATCCTTATCTTTTTAACTGATGGATAAATTCCTTAATTAATGGAGAAATTGTTGCATGTCCCCACATAGACTTCATGTTTGATTTTCTACAACCAATTAAATCATGGTGAGTTAATTAATTATTTTACAAACAACTGCTAAGATCAAATTTAAATTTTTACTTCTCTATTTTAGTTCAGGGACTAACTAAAATAGGAAGGTATCCCGAAATGCTATTTATAGCAGTACTAACTTTAGCACTTCTATATTTAGCATTTCTTGTTGCTATTTTCAATAGATGCAACAAATCCGAGACCTGAAGTCTACCATACCTCACGTGTCATTTCAGCGTGTATATCGGGAACAAAACCGGGAGGCAAACACCCTTTCCAAGCATAGTGTGGCTCTCCCAGATGGGCATATGGTTTATGAATATGTGGTCAATGGTATCATTTGTGGCCAAGGTTATTTTGAGATCTGATGGAGAGACGTTCCATTCTCTTACCCAGAAATTTTGTACTCTGTCTATCTATCCCTATTTTGTTATGGTTTTTGCTCTCAGTATGACTATTTATTTGACAGTCTTATTGTAATGTTCTAATGACATATCAGTGTTCATTTTTTTGGTTATATGTCTGGGGTTTACAATCTTGCTTGGCAAGGCCTGTAATAGATGTATGTTGATGTAAAACAATCTTCAATTCTAATGAAGACATGTTTCTGTTTTTTTCTTCTAAAAAAAAGTGCATTCGGATTCATATTCATGAAATCTTTGAATTCTCTATCTCCAACTCGGTTGTCCAAACGTATAAACCACTAGCAATTTCTCCATGAGCTCTAACATTTTATGTAGGAGAAGTATTGCAGGAAACAAAATGGCCAGAGCACCACCCAAATTGTGCCCTGTCAAAATGAACTTGGCATCCTTGTGCTCTTCTAGCAACGTGCTCAGCCTTCTGCGTATGTCATAGTAAGCTAATGGCTTTCCCTCATCTTCATGATCATGATATACATCTTCCCTTTTGAGCTCCAAATGGGTTTTAAAGATTTTTTGATCACAATGATCGTCCAAACCCATTGCTTCAAGGAACCCCACATGAATTTTTTTGATAAACCTATTTTGCACCAGGAGAAATCAAAGTCTGTGATCCAATCCTCTGCATCAAATGGCTCTGTTTCTCTGAAAGCAACTACCACCAACTTAGCATCTACTGGTTTATCACAGAATATGAATTCTTGGGTACTTTTTCTGCGCAACAAATCTGTGCATATGTAGGAAAACATAAATTAAGACATTTATAAAATCAGAAAGTGACTATAATATCCCTCCCCTTAATAATAAATAATAAATAATAAAAATAATAAAATAAATAATAGAATAATAGAATAAATAATAAATAATAAATCACTTAATAATAAAAATAAAAATAAATCATAAATGTTAATAATAAATGTATTAAAATATACAAGAAAAAATAAATGATAAAAAAAAAATAGTAATAACTATACTAAAGCTCTAAATAAGAATAAATAGAAATAAAACAAATAAAACAATAAAAAAATAGTAAAGCTATCAAAAAGAAGAAAATAAAACAAGAAAGCTAAAAATCGAACGAAAAATAAAGAAATAAAACAAGAAAGCTAAAAATCAAAAGAAAAGTAAAGAAATAAAACAAGAAAGTTAAAAATCAAAGTCGCATGTAGACACATGGAGTGTGTGCATGTGGTTCCCATCCAATGTTTGCTCTATTTAGATGGTGAGGAAAAAAAAATAGTAATAACTATACTAAAGCTCTAAATAAGAATAAATAGAAATAAAACAAATAAAACAATAAAAAAATCAGTAAAGCTATCGAAAAGAAGAAAATAAAACAAGAAAGCTAAAAATCAAACGAAAAGTAAAGAAATAAAACAAGAAAGCTAAAAATCAAAAGAAAAGTAAAGAAATACAACAAGAAAGCTAAAAATCAAAGTCGCATGTAGACACATGGAGTGTGTGCATGTGGTTCCCATCCAATGTTTGCTCTATTTATTAGATGGTGAGGAAAAAATAAAAATAATAAAAAAAATAGTAATAACTATACTAAAGCTCTAAATAAGAATAAATAGAAATAAAACAAATAAAACAATAAAAAAATCAGTAAAGCTATCAAAAAGAAGAAAATAAAACAAGAAAGCTAAAAATCAAACGAAAAGTAAAGAAATAAAACAAGAAAGCTAAAAATCAAAAGAAAAGTAAAGAAATAAAACAAGAAAGCTAAAAATCAAAGTCGCATGTAGACACATGGAGTGTGTGCATGTGGTTCCCATCCAATGTTTGCTATATTTATTAGATAGTGAGGAGGATGGGAGATATTCCATCTTTCTAAGATTCTATATTTCATTCTCTTGGGAGAATGGTGTTCTAAGACATAGGAGTCACTGGCAGTAGTACGTTGATTGAGGGCTCGGGGGTGGCCAGTTGTAGCAAATCCTTGCACAATTGAGTCTACGGTTGGGTGGAGAGTCATCCCCAAAACCTTGTTGCGGTAAGCCTACTTATACCACAGGTAAGCACTATTCATAGTTAAATTTAGTTTATTAATTACATGTTTATTTGGCTAGGTAAGTGCCACTCTGATTTTAATTTAATGTTAATTAGATATTTATTTTTGGACCGTTACAAAATCTGGTGTCCTAAATTTGTCTTCTTGAATCGAGTGCCTTAAGGTCTTCTTGTGCAATTATGCTTGTAAAATTTGTTCTGTGTTATACCTAAATGGCTAAGTATATGACCAAATAATAGTTCAAGAAGAGGTTGCAATGCAATGCATTAATATATATATATATATAATATATAATATATATATTAAGAATAAAAAGATGGTTTACAATTAGAGGATGGACTATTACACATTATGTATATATCAATATTTCTTAGAATAACAATGAATAATAAGTATTGCTTCATTGAAAATGGCATGTTCAAATTCAATGAGAGGTATAGTGTGTAAACCAAATAAATATAAGAGATATCACTGGCAATGGCTCATTGATATCGGTAGGATACATGTGGCTATCCCTTGGAGGCAAAATTGTGTTGATTCAATCTATTTTGCATAATATTTTTGTATTTTAGATGCATCTTTACAGACTACCTAAGGGTGTTATTTCACGCATATATGTTATCTTTGTAGATTTTATGTGGTTAGGTGTAAAGGGAGACATGAAGAGACATTTGGAAAAACTGGAATCGATTACTAAGAGCCTAGATTGTGGGGGATGGGGTATAAAAAAGACCGAAATATTTGGTTGGGCATTGTTATCTTGGAGCTTTTGGCAGGCTCTCTCGGGAAATGGAATTTGGAACAATATCATCTGCTGTAAATATTTAAAGAAAAAAGACTCTGTAGAATGGATTAGGCAAGGCATTAAGTGTAGTAGAACATCATCCTACATTTGGAGAAGCTTTCTTGCAATGAGAAAATGGTCCATTAAGAACCTTTTCATATACCATGGAACATGAAGCTATACATTGATTGGTAAGGACCATATATATGGAGTGACTGGGGCTCAAAATCTTCCGAACAACATCATCCTACATTTGCAGTTCAAATTTTTTTATTTTTATTTTTCACTTAACAAGGATCTGGAAAGGATGGGACCCTCTGCAACTATTTCCTATTTGGATGAACACAACAGGCTTGGGATCTGATGAGGACCTATTAGGTTTATGGAACAAATTTATTTCGTAATTATCCCTGATTCTAATCACTTTGGATGGTGAGGATGACAGATTGTCCTGTTTTGATCTTTCTACAAATGGTCCTATTTATGTTAGGAACATATACAAACATATTGCCTCCTCCTTCGGTGGCATGGAAAACAATAACTGGGTCTCCAAGGCTTGGTCTTTACACTTGCCCAAAAAACTCTTGTTGTTTGGATGGCTTGTATGGAAAAATACAGTTTTTACGTGGGACTATTTATGTAAAAGAGGGTTCAAGGATCTCGAGAGATGTCGAATATGCCATAGTACTGGTGAATGTATTCTACAGCTTTTCAGAGAATGCATTGTGGTTGAGGAGATATGGGAAATCATTTTACAAAGATTGGGGATCTATGATTCACAAAGCTACTTTTCCATTGAATCTTGCTTCAAGTTTTGGTTGAAGGGACCCATAGAAAAGATAACCATCCCCTTCTACATTTGTCGGGGAATCTGGAAAGGTAAGAATGCACAAATTTTTCAAAACAAACCTTTCCAAAAGGAGCTTGTGGCAACAAATATCAATGCATATTACATGGAATTTTGGAAATTACCAATGCCTAGGAATCCTAGAAATTCAGCAAACAAGAATCTCTCTGCTATTCTTCCATTTGGTCACTTTGATGGGGCAATCTAGAATGCCATCTATGGTGTGGTGTGGTGTTTAATATTGATAGAGAGATAACCTGAAACTTTTCTGGGAACCTTGGGAGCTACACTAACAATAAGGCATAAAGCATTGCTCTTTGGGGTTCCTTGTATTGTGTTAGGTGGTTGAAACTAAATGAAATCCATATCTATGGAGATTCATAGGTTACGATCGATTGGATAAACAAATACACTGCCTTTGCCCCTTTCCTTATCGAACATTGGACGAAGATAATTCATAATATTAGGGGCTTATTTCATCGAATTTCTTTCTCCCATGTTCCTAGAGATCTCAATCAAGAAGCAAATGATTTGTCCAAACAAGGTTTGAATATGGTCCCAGGATGCATCAGGTTTCAATCTACTCATTTGGGGCAGGTGTTGGAATCTGACTTCATACCTATTGGATAAATGTTGCCCCAGTTAACAATGTGGTTTGGGGTCCTTCCTGGGCCTGTGGAGGTAATATTCTCACAAAACTCATGGACTTGACAGATGATCGGTGGTACCTATGACTCCCTTATTCTTACATACTACTTTTTCTAATTATGGACGTCCCGACGATGGTAGTTTTGTTCCATATTTCCTTGACAATTGTGTATTAGTGCTTGATGGTTTTTGATACTTTGTAAATGATCAAAATTAGTGTATATATATTCAATATGATATATGTCGATATGCTAATACAACCTATGTAACTTTGATAATAAATAAATCATAGTTGTTTTTTTCTCCTGAAAAAAATATGCTTATCTTATAAATAAGGGTATTATATGTATTATATATTAATTTTCAGTCCAACTAAATTATTATCTTAAATTAGATTAATATTATTAAGATTCATCTTAAACTGGGATTTATTAAACATAGAGAAAGATCAAATATCTTAAATTAGATGAATATTATTAACATCTATTTTAAAAGTGAGATCTATTAAATATAGAGAAAAATCAATTTTCTTAAATGTATACTTTTTTAATCATATAATTATACACGGAGTATTAATTTTTTCATATTAAATAATTTTAAAAAATCACATATTAATATTGATCACTATCACTATTTGATAAAATGATTTAAAAAACATAAATTAATAAAATTAATTCATATTACTATTCGATAAATATATATTTGAAATAATTCAAAGTTGATTTAATTTTCTTTAAATGTTACACATATAGCTTTTCATTTTTTATTTAATTTCACTTTCTAATATAACATTATATAGTTTACAATTTCTCTCCCAATTATATTTCTAATCTCCTTACAATAACTTAAAAACAAACAAACAAAGAAGCTTCATCCAAATATTTAATTCTTCTTAACCCACAAGTTGATAAAAAAAATATTACATAACAAGTTAATAAATAAATATTACATAAGCATATACAAAAATTGGTTCAGATTGACTCTAAATGAAATCATGCTGGTAATAAAGTTATGTATAGAATGACCATTAATCACACACCATATAGAAATTATACTATATTTCATATACAAGTAGAGGCTACATGTAGCTTATAGATTACAGATTATATCAACTTAGATCTTAAGAAAGTGAATTTGATTAGCTAGAAATAGTACCTTAGAAACTCACAATTACAACTCATAATCACATAAAATTACAAGTCGCAATCACAACTTGTAATACACATGTAAGACACATGAAAGAAATTATTCTAGTCCCTACCTTAATGCTTACAATACAAATATTAAAATCACAAATTACAATAATAATACTGATCTTTGTTTGGATGGTCTTCATTAGCTCCTACGCCCACTCTGAAATCTCATAGACAACATTCTTTCTTTACCATCAACTTCAAGCTACCACTTGACCCATTTAAAATATAACTGTGTTTGGCCATCATTGACATACTTGTAGAATTGACAATATTGACATGGGGCTTTCACAAGAAATTTTTTCAAGTAACTAAATCATTCTATGGACATACCTACACCAGTCAGATACTTAGTTTTGAACTAGCTGTTAGCTTCTAGGCAAGAAATCTGGATACTGAATGTATTTAAAATTCAATCATACAACTTGACCTCTTAAACGCACAAACATAAGAATTGATTTTCCTAAAACCGAGGCTTCCATGTTAAATCAATAGCCATCAACCCTTCTTCACAGACACACAAAAAATAAACTATAACTAGGGCTACCAACTTATAACAGATTGTAGACAAAATTAAAATGGCATTGTGTTCATAGAGCTTCCAGAACCATTGAATTAATTATGTTAATATTTTCATTGAATGGTTCTTCATTTGATATTTTCATACTTCAATAATAATAATAACATACTATAGCATAAGAAAACTACAACACACACCACATAATAAATCGGCAGCTAAAATTCTAGCACCAACAAATTCTCACACATTATCCTCCACACCCTATTTATGCATTTAGTTAGTTGAGTTGAGTCATATTAGGTGGAAAAGAAAAGAATAAATTGGTGCCATCTAATTAATCTTTGCATATTTGGATCAAAGTAGCTATGACTATGAAAGTTCCATATTACCATTCGGTCGCCTTCCTCACTTGTTGTTGATATATTGTTTCCTGCATATTACTTTGGTGTTGATGGACCCAGACAAGATTCAAAATTATTTTTGTAAGCCTAAATTGAATCAATAATATAACATTGGCCATACACATTCTTAATATTTTCCACTATAATGTATTCTTCACATGTTTTGCAAGTGGAACTGCTCCTGATGACATTAGATGAACACATCCTCTTGAGCTTCTACAAGTTATTCTAGATCAT
The DNA here is from genome assembly GCA_000404065.3 of Pinus taeda. NCBI lineage: Eukaryota > Viridiplantae > Streptophyta > Pinopsida > Pinales > Pinaceae > Pinus > Pinus taeda. Next base: position 81,888 of record APFE031029835.1, read on the forward strand.
CAATGTTTCTTGCTCGAGAAGGCATGTGATTCCATGCGAAACCCACCCGCTCGTGCATTTGATCATCAAGTTCAAAAAATTTAGATGTTTGTGTTGCATGAAGGTCTTGGCAGTTAGCTTAATTCCACTGGTAGAGTCCCCAAGAGGCCATAAGATCAAAAGCTCATGTGACTGATTTTGGGAGGAATTGCCCGAGAAGGAATTCTAGTCAAGATCAATGTGTTCCACATTTCAGAGCTTGCCCAATTCTGAAGGCAGAGCAACTCTCTTCACAGTCCGCAATGACTCAATTAAAGGTAATTTCTTCAACAAAATGTCTACGACTCTCTCACAACATAGCAATAAACACACACTTTTGAAATTAACTACAAAAAACAACTGAATGGGCATTCACATCAAACAAGTCATTCTCCTATGATAACCTATATACAACAATTTAAACTTGCAGAATTGGCATATGATCACAACCCCTCTCTTGCTATGATACCAACTTAGAAAAATGAGAGAGTGAGCATTATTCACACATGAAACAAAAATCACACTATATTTCATAGATAAGTAGAGGTTACATATAGCTTATATATTACAATTTTCTAACAATCTGGATCTTAAGAAAGTGGATATGATTAGCTAAATATAGTAACCTAGAAACTCACAATCACAACTTGTAATACACATGTAACACACATGTAAGCATTAATTCTAAGTATGTGTATAGTGGTGTCATTTAAAAAATAGGACAATTATTTTACTAAAAACAAAATTGGAATGGTTGGTGCCTCTAGAAACTCAACTGAAAACTACATGTCTACATCTGCTTGGGTACTTCATGAAATTCGAATATATGAAATAACATGTACACTCCAAACCTCAAGGAGACCGAATGCACAAGTAGGAGGAATAATGTTAGTATTATTAGCATTTACTAAAATAAAGTTAGTATATATAAGATATATCTTTCCATTAATTGCATAACTTAGTACATAAATTGGAACAACTCTATAATTCTTATTTTTATTGGAAATTCAATAACTTTTCACGTAGTTTAAATAGAATATTAGTTTCCTGTTTGACTTGATACTTAATGTTCTAAGTTTACAAGTTGAAATCTTTTAAAAAATCACCGAAAATTCTAGAAGCCTACACATCGCCCCCTATGATCTATACCTATACATTAATTTTGTAAGGGTCAACATTACATAATTACTGCATTTTTAATTATGACCAACATTTCATTATCATTTTTTATGTTAAACATTAAATTTTACAAACATTTATGCTTACACAACTGTTAGAAAATTATATATTACAGAGCAATGGAACACACAGAATATTGCATAAATATAACGCATAAAACCAAAGAGACACAGATATACGTGGTTCACCCAGTTTGGGTTACGTCCACCCCGAACAGCCAGTCCTTCCTTTCTATTATCCAGCAAAATGAGGAGACACAACCTACAACAGATCCGTTGTAATATCCTCTATTTTCTCTCACTATCTCACCTCTCTGTTTCTCGCTTGGAGAATACACATCTATTACATAGCTTCAATACAATGCCCTCATACAAAGAGAGGGGGGAAAAATCCCTAAACTAAACATAAGTTCTACCGTCAGATCATCCGCCTAATGAATGGCCTAGATTGACTAGAAATTATTATACTTTTACAGGGAAATTTTACTTGTTTTTAGCTTTAGGGGCACTACCCCCGAAACCCAGCTGGGGGGGATCAGCCCCCTCGAACCCCCGTGGGGGGGACAAGTCCCCACCGCACCCCCCCCCCGCGTGAAGGGGTGTACAAACTTCCTAGGTTATACATCCGGATGAAACAAAGACCTCTAAATAACCATGCTTCACACCCAACAATCTCCCACTTGGAGAATGCTTGTAGCAACTCCATCATTTCTTCATTTGTTGGACAATGACTCCTCTTTGGATCTGGCTGTTTCTCATCTTCATCGTCATCCTTGAAGACCAATTGAAACTAAGCATATTCTCAGTTTCTCCTTGGTTACAACTTTTGTTACCATATTTGCAAGATTCTAGCTAGTGTGTATCTTTTCCAGCTTCAACTCTCCATCTTCCAACACTGATCGTATGAAATGGTACTTGAGCTGTATGTGTTTAGTCTTGGAATGAAATGCTGATTCCTTTGCAAGATGAATGCACTTTGCTATCACTGTATAACGTGCCCATATCATGCTTCTTATCCAATTCACCCATAAACCTTTGTAACCAAATCATTTCTTTATTAGCCTCTGTAGCAGCAACATACTCTGCTTCTGTTGTTGAAATTGAAACAACACTTTCAATTTTTGAAACCCAACTAACAGTTGTTCCACCTACAGTAAATACATATCCTGTAGTGCTCCTCCTGTTATCTCTGTCA
>APFE031029836.1:0-24852 GCA_000404065.3 Pinus taeda
GGACTACACATAGGCAGCTTAGGGCTATCTATTAAGTGGTTGGATGAGGGTCGAATCTCCAGTGATAATGTGAGTTTGAAGCTTAGTATTTTATATTTTGTTACTACTTGATAGGTTTTATTATTTTATCCTACATAGGTATTCAATGTACTCCATCAGCTAAGGTTAACAAATTGGCCGTGTTCAAATTGTTGATCACAACAAAAATCATCTTAAAATTACATTTTTCTGCCACAAACCTGAGTTTTGAGCTCAAGGAAAGTCGCTAGCTATGGTTAGGGGTTCATTTCAACTAGGGTTATCTATGATACCTATTGAAGGGATTTAACACTTGGTTGTGAGGTATTTTCCTCAAAATAAACCTACTCTCATGGATAATTTCTCCATTTTATGGCTAATGTTATTTTCCCTAGAAAAAACACAATTTTTCACCTAGCTTCAACTTGGGGCTTGCTAAAGATTTTTTGTGCCATCAATTCATTGCATACATATATAACAACCCTTTTCTTTTCCTTGTGATTCTATATTATCTTGTTGACCTTGATTATTTATAAACCCTACGTCACTTTGGGCCCTCATTATGCCTCTTAGAGAATGTGTCTTTCCTTATTGTGCTAGCTAAGCCACGTTCTTAGGTAGAGCATCTCTACTGGGCCTACCCTTGTCACCTTTACTTGTTGGACTACATATATACTTGGTAACATGATTTAGGGAAGCCTCCATTGTGGTGAAATTACACTAAAGAGTAGGTGGTAGTGGTTGTTGTGATAATGGGCCACACATCATAATGTTGTCACTTAGGATAGATCTTGTCTTGTGAGATCCCCTTAAAAGACTTGCTAGAATTTTAGGAAGCATCTTCTACTGCCATTTCCAAGGAGGATTCGAATCAATCTCCCCATTATTTTAAGATTTAGATTTATCCCCTTTGAAGAGAACAATCAATATGAAAAAATAGATTATCTTTTGGTGACTCCTAAAACTAATCTGATCAAAACCTTGGATACTTCATCTAATGATACCATAGCTCCAAGAAAGAAGAAGACTACTTGAAAAAATATTGAATCAAATACATCCCCCATTATTCCTGAGAGCCTTATGGTTAGAAGTCTCTTTGTATATAACACCACCCATAACATTGTGGACAAACCATGACTTATAGTTGCATTTAGACAATCGGATTTAAGGCAATTCCATGTTTCTCGTTACCCTTTAATACAGGAACATTTTTAATGGTTTCTTAAGTTCAATGGTACTAATCTAATTTTTTGCATTGTTGAGTTGGAGGATGGAATTGGCGCAATGGAATTGGCACGTTGGAATTGATGTAAACCTGAGTGCAATGATTTCAACTTTAGTGCATAGATGAGATCTCTCTGTGAAGGATATTATTGGCATGACTATGTGTCATTGATTGATCATGTTGAATAATGTATTGATTTCCAAGATATAAAGGAGAGTGTTTTGGTAACTACAATATTTAGTAGAGAACTATCATAGTAGTAGGATGCATGAAGATGCCTCAAATATTATGACTATGATTGTTGGAGGTTTCTTCTTAACTAATTCCAAGGTCAAGAATGGAGATGTTTAACTTTGAAGGAGTTTCTATCTTGGGATATTAACTCATATGCTCTTGCAAAGTGCATAGATGAATGTGGCCTGGAAATACGCTTCCAATGGTATGTGGAAGACTGAAATATCCCAATTAATCAAAATTTATGATCGGTCAAAGATCTTAGGCCAAAAGGTCAACAATTCAGGTATATTTGCATATGTAGTTTCACATACAATCAAACAAAGGGACCCATTAGTGCCGAGGTTGGCACATAGTTAACGTGTAGGGTCAACAATTCAGGTATATTTGCATATGTAGTTTCACATACAATCAAACAAAGGGACCCATTAGTGCCGAGGTTGGCACATAGTTAACGTGTAGGTCCACAATTAATTCATGGTATTGATTGAATAGATGGTGGAGATCTATTAGTGCACAGTGACAAAAACAACCCAAGGATAAGGTGGTTAAAGTCTACATACATATAATAGAGAATCATGTATAATTTTTTAGCTAGTTGTTATCCATATTATGATATACTCCAAGCCAGCCCCAAAAGAAACATAACGAATAGAAAAATTTTAATTTTGAATTTAAACTACTTCCAAAAGTCAACCTGAACTACCATAAAATCATGTCAACCCAACCAAGAGTCACACTTACTCAGTCTCTTTCATACACTATAAATATACATTCTACCTCCCTCACTTAGAGCAATTCAAATCGCTGAATACTCTCTATTTTTGTCCACATGTGTGAAGGAGAGAGAAAAATCCAGCCAAGTTTAAAGTAAAGTTTTACTTGCATAGACTAGTATTGTTTGGAGTTTTTATAGGCAGGTTGATTAAATTTTTGAGGTATTTGCATAGGCTACCTGGTTGGAGGAGCAGTTTGCATTGGAATGGAGTTGTACCGCGCGAGTGCCAATCCCAATCGATATGTGGATCAAGTGATCTACGTAGATTATCACTGGTGGGATATGTGGATCAAGTGATCTACGTGAATTATTATTGGTGGGTTTACATTGAAGTCTTAAGATTAATTTTTAATGTCTCAATAACGTGTTTTCCACACTCCACAACACCTGCAAGTTCAGGAAACTGTTTACTATGTAAAATCAACCATGGTGTGTATTAAATATTTTCTCTATCATGTAATTAATGTCAAATTTGAATGTTAACATAAATATGGATGTAAAATTCATTTTTTATGTTGAGTAAGTTATATTTGACATAGTGAGGAGAAAATTGTAGAGGAAATATTGGTGGGTGAGGGAAAACCATTTTTACCAAGTTTTATAGAAGTTTACTCTGCAACCCGAGTAAGTAAATTGTTGTGTTTTTTTTCACTTGGAGGAGCAACCTCCAATTTATCACACTAATGTTATTTTCTTATGTTTCGACATATAATATAAAGTGTGCTACTTGGGTTATGGTATTAATCCTTCACAAGTAGATTTATGGCAACCCCCTTTATTTTACTTTGTTTTTTTTTGTTGTGCATAAAATTTATGTTTTAATTAAATCCTTGTGTCTATTTGAGCTAGTTGACTTTGCCACAATGGAACTGTGTAGAACAACCTATTTCTTAGCTCCTTTTCCCTATTTGTTTTTTCTAGCAATAGACTGTGATCATTGGTATTCTCGGAATTTTATGCCATAAGAACAACTATGAGTTAGAAAACATCATGTGTTATATTAGAGAAGATAATACCATGAATTAGAAAACATCACGAGTTAAGAATACCATGAGAAAAAGGATGTTGTACGACTTAAATACAATGTCTTCATTTTAATCATGTGATGTTGAGACTTGTCTAACTAAATTTTTGGAAAATTCTTGATTAATACAATACAATAGTAAATATGAGAAGATATTCAAATAATTAATATATTAGTATGGTATTCATAAATTAAAACACACATGTGAAACAATGCATTGGATCTGATTACTTCATAACACTTGTAGGTATTTCAAGCTTTTCAAGTAAGTGTGAGAGATGATATTCATAAAATAAAACACACATGGAAACATTGAATGAGAAATGTTTTCCAAATAATTGTTATTAGCTGGTGGATATTTGTTAAAATAATCAATTTGTTACTAGTAGGTATCAATATCCTTCAATGGCCTTCCCCAACTCTAGAGCTTTAAGAAACTTCATGGTTGGAGTTTTGAGATTCTTCACTGCTGAAATGTTGAGATACTTGTAACATCTCCTTCTTTGAATTAGAGCATATTGGTTATTGTTATATCCAAAGCCAAAATCAACATGGAATCCAACATTAAGCTAGAATCTACTAGACCATACTCAACAAACACCCTTATTATTTACCGTGAAGATGTTGTGCGTCCTCTCATCATATGAAAATATTTTATTTTGAGACACGAGTACCTCCTTTCTGATTTCAGAACAATTTGATGCATTCTTGCCCAGCTTTGCAAATCATTGTCCTGTAATAATGCTACTAATATTGATGTTGTTGGAATCACGAGCTCTCTTATAAACATAAATGATGATGTCATGTGATTTTCTAATGTGAGATCCACGGGAAAGGGTTTGGAAAAATATTTTGTGGTCTTCAACTTTCACTAAAATCTCTCCTTGTAATTAAAAACATTAACAATCCCAACAAATGAACTTGGAAACTTTATGTAAGTAAAACGCCTGCAATGTGGTGCGAATATTTGATTTCCTAATGTAAAGAGGAATTTTACTACTAATATCCATTACTTCTAGTTGCCCCACCATTCTATCACAGCAACATAGCATAGCTAATTCCGCAAAATAGGAAATTTTTCTTACAAAAAATTCCTTTGATTTTGGAATAAATCTGGAAAAGTGTGGATTTTCTTTTGACTTTTTGATAGATCACTATTTTAGTATTTCATGGACTTCCAAATGTAAATTTAGGATGTCTACTTGGATCTAATGTTAAATTGCTCTATGGTTGCGCAATTGCAAACATATGATTGTACTTTTTATATTCAAAGACTTTGAACACCACTTTTGACAGATTAGAAATCATTTGAGATTCATTCAATGCTTTGAGGAAATTTTTCTATTTCGAAACATACATCTTCTTTGCAACCTGTTTGTCATACTGGAAATCCTCCAACTCCAAATTCTTTCTCACAAATTTTTGCATAAGCTCCACAAAAGTTCTAGGTAGAGTCTTCCTCACAATTCCCTTCTAATGGACAAGAATTTGGGCGAGCCACAAATTCAACTTGGGAAATGGTTTAGAAAAAGTACCTCACGCATATAAATAGTTCAGATTCAGCTTCCAATGTGAAAGAGATACCAACTTGGGAAATGGTTTAGAAAAAGTACCTCACGCATATAAATAGTTCAGATTCACCATCCAATGTGAAAGAGACACCTGTTACTAATGTATTCATGATGTCTCCTTACAATTTTATTTATGTTCATTTATCTTTATTCATGTGTTAAAAACTTAATACAACTTTAATAGTTAGTTTTTTGTAACTGAAATGGTTCAATGGAGACTGAAGACTTTTTGAAGTTAGAAAAAGGAGTTTTACATTTTGCTTGTTTGTGAGCTTGATTTCATGAGAAGTTGTGGCCTTTTGATTTGATGAGATGTTGTTGATGAGACATATAGGTATTCAGGTTTACATTTTGCAAGTTTTTATCATTCTCATAAATGTGTTGATCTTCATCTTAAGGAGGGGGCAAATACTTTTCTCTTGGAATTCAAGGATGCCTCTAGAGGAAGCTTCATGGAGTCCAAGCCTGAAGTTAGAAAAAGGAGTTTTACATTTTGCTTGTTTGTGAGCTTGATTTCATGAGAAGTTGTGGCCTTTTGATTTGATGAGATGTTGTTGATGAGACATATAGGTATTCAGGTTTACATTTTGCAAGTTTTTATCATTCTCATAAATGTGTTGATCTTCATCTTAAGGAGGGGGCAAATACTTTTCTCTTGGAATTCAAGGATGCCTCTAGAGGAAGCTTCATGGAGTCCAAGCCTTGATGTTGAGTGGGAATTCTTGGACTTCATGAATTGTCACTTCAAATATATGCCATTGGCAATGGACAATTTCAAGCATTTAATATCTCACATGAAAGTGATGCTTATGATTTAATACAATTGAATAACATTTTGTTTACTAATTTTTATTGTCAATAATGTTTTATATATAATGATGCTTCTCAATTTTATGCCTTACAACATTTTCTTTCCAATATTTGGTGAAATTACTAGTTAATTTCCCAATCATAAAATAATTAACTTCTGGTTTATATACTTCATCCGGAAGATGTTTATAGGCCATGATTTTATTTTCATTGAGTCAAAGACATTAGTAAAGGCTCCCTAGGATGTAAATTTTCAGTGTATAAAAGTATAATTCAAATGTTTTAAGATTAGCTTTTCATTAATCATATTTGGAAAACTCTCCATTTAGCTTTAATGTAACACCACCTAGAAAGTGATAAGACGACTCCAATAACATATATTAAAATTCTTGGAGTGCTTTCAAACAGATTTATATTGGAGTGGTCGTATCACTTTCTAGGTGGTGTTACATTGACTATCAAGAAGCTAAATGGAGAGTTTTACAAGTATGATTAACTAAAAGATGATATTAAAACATTTGAATTATACTTTGTAAGGCATAAATTTGAGAAGCATAGTGATATATAAAAATTATTGATAATAAAAATTAGTAAACAAAATGTTATTCAATTGTCTTAAATCATAAGCATCAGTTTCATGTGAGATATTAAATGTTTGAAAGTGTCCATTGTGAGTGGCATATCTCTAAAGTAACAATTCATGAAGTCCAAGAAGTCCAGGTCAACATCAAGGCTTGGAATCCATGAAGCTTCATCTAGAGGCATCCTTAAATGCCAAGAGAAAAAGATTTCCCCCCTCCTTAAGATGAAGATCATCACATTTATGAGAATGATAAGAACTTGCAAAGTCTAAACTTGAACATAGATATGCCTCATCAACAACATCAACATCCACAAGTGTGAATTTTTCAGAACCTAATAGAAAGCCACAACATCTCATCCAATCAAATCAGCTCACAAGAATAATGTAAAACTACTTTTTCTAACTTCAAAAAATCATCAGTCTCCACTGAACCGTTTATGTTACAAAACACTAACAATTAAAGTTGTATTAAGTTATTAACACATGAATAAAGATAAAATGAACATAAATGAAGTTGTAAGGATGCAACATAATTACATTAGTAACACGTATCCCTTTCACATTCTACGTTGAATCTGAACTATTTATATGTTTGAACTACTTTTTCTAAAAAGTTTCCCAAGTTGAATTTGTGGCCTGTCCATTCCAAGAAGGGAATTGTGAGGAATATTCTACCTAGAACTTTTGTGGAGACTCTGCAACAGTTTGTGAGAAAGATTTTACCCTATGAGGATTTCCACGATGAGAAACATGTTGCGAAGAAGATGCATGTTTGGAAGTAAACAACCAGATGAATTGAGAAAGTATAGTCATATGTTTGCAATTGCACAACCAGATAACAATTTAACATAAAATCCAAGTATGCTTCCTGAATTTACATTTGGAAGTCCAGGAAATACTGAAATAGTGATCTATAAAAAATTCAAAAGAAAATCCACACTTTTCAGGATTTATTTCAAAAGAGAAGGAATTTTTAGTAAAGAATATTTCCTGTTGTGCAGAATTCGTTGTGCTATGTGGCTATGATAGAATTGTGGGGCAGCTGGAAGCAATGGATATTAGCAGTCAAATTCCTGTTTGCATAAGGAAAACAAATATTCTCACGGCATTGTAGTGGTATTACTACATAAATTTTCAAAGTTCTTGTTGGGACTGTTAGTTCATTTGTTGGGACTGTTAATGTTTGTAATTTATAAGGAGAGATTTTAGTGAGACTTGAAGACCATAGAATATTTTTCCAGACCTTTTCCCGTGGATATCACATTACAAAATCACATGATATCATCATTTATGTTTGTAAAAGAGTTCGTGATTCCCACAACATCAATATTAGCAGCACTGTGATGTGATAGGACAATGTTTGGCAAAACTCCGCAAGAATGCGTCAAATCATTCTGAAATAAAAAAGGAGGTAATTGGGTTTCAAAATAAAGGTTTCACATATAATGAGAGGACGCACAAAAATGTGTTTTTTGAGTACCGTCTAGTAGATTCTACATTGATGCTCCATTCCACGTTGATTTTGGTTTTGAAAATAAAAATAACCAATATGCGCTGATTCAAGAGAAGATGATGTTACAGGTATCTCAACATTTCAGCAGTGAAGAATTTCAAAACTCAACCATGAAGTTTATTAAAGCTCCAGAGTTGGGGAAGGCCAGTGAAGGATATTTGTACCTGCTAAATCTCCGTTGGCTGATAAGAATTATTTGGAAAACATTGCCCATTCAATGTTTCCATGTGTGTTTTATTTTAAGAATATCATCTCTCATAATTTACTTGAAAAGTTTGAAATACCTCCAAGTAATCAGATCCAATACATTTTTTCACATGTGTGTTAATTTATGAATACCATCTTAATTGATTAATTATCTGAATATCTTCAAATATTTACTATTGTATTCTATTAATAAAAGAATTTCCAAAAAAGTTAGTCACACTAGTCTCGACTTCACATTATTAAAAATAAAGACATTGTATTTAAGCCATACAACATCTTTTTCTCCATATTCTTAATTAGTGATGTTTTCTAATGCATGGTGTGATGTTTTCTAATGCATGGTATTACCTTCTCTAATATAACCCATGGTGTTTTCTAACTCATAGTTGTTCTTATGGCATAAAATTCCAAGAATACCAATGATCACAGACTATGGAGATAACAAGCCCTTGTGATATCAGAATTCAAGCGGTTCTTGATCGCAGAGCCATCAACTTTCAAGACAAAGATGCAAGTTTGATTCAACTAAACACAAGAAAAGCGACACAAGCCAATTAAGTATTTAGGAGGATCAATCAATTTTCCACTTACATAGTGCAATGAATTACTTCTCAAAAGATCAAGTCTAAAAAATATAGGTTAATCAGTTCTAGCATCCTCAATCACTTCAGAGGATCAATCAATTTCCCACTTATGTAGAACCCTAACATAGTAATATTTTAGATATGCTTCTATAAAGATAATGTAAAAACATTTCAGTTTCCATTATAACATTAATGATGTCATTATAGAAACACCTCATAATATTGACATGTCATTACAGAAAAAAAACCTCATATAAATTTGCATCAGGAAAAAATAATTATTATTGTTGGTGTTTAATTCGAAGGAAAAAAAACCTCTTAGTCGTTATGCTTTGAATTTCCCTTGCGTTCTTAGTTACGATCATAGGCTATTATGATCATACCCTCCATAGCGTGGACATTTTACGCTATTATGATCATACGCTCCACTCCCTCTCAGCTGGCTTCAGATCTCGTATGAGAGAAATATTTCATATCAGAATAACTCAACCAATTTATTTTCCATAATTGGCTCATAAAACATTTAAATTAATTCTGGGTTTTGCATTAATATAAAAAAAAATTATTCTCCATTCTTAGCTCATAAAACATTTAGATTATTTTTAGGGTCTGGATTAATATAAAAAACTTTTACGGATAGTTCTAGTTGACTGATTGAAAGAAACCCGATTTTAAAAGATCTACCTCAAACTTAAAGGTGTGGTTGGCTCTTCAGTGGGTACTGGATATGCTCAAGGTTTGGATCAATATATGAAATACCTTGCTTAGATGTTGCTGGGAACCTACTACAGTCAAGGCATCTCGCTCGGCCTGAAAAAGAGAGACTAATCCCTTATTTTAAGAACTAAAACTACAAAAAAAAAAGATTGTAGTGTAGAAATGAAATGAATATTATTCAGTAGTTTCTACAGTATTTCTATAACATTTAGAATAAAAGGAATATTAACATGGCACATTAGGAGAATAAGCATAAGATCAACCTTAGTCATAGCTTCATATGACTAAGGTAAGGATGTCCAAGTCCTTATGTGATCAAATGGATACTATAATGTTGAGTTTAGATTGAATTGAAGATTAATGGTAGCTTGCATTAAGGTATAATGTTGAGTTTAGATTGAATTGAAGATTGATGGTAGCTTGTATTAGGGTTGAATAAGAGTGAGACTAGTGCACATGTAATACAAATATAATATGTTATTAAATCATTACTTTGGAAGACAACCCTACCCCCAAAAAAAACTACAAATTTGCCATTTCCTAATGAAAACACATTTTGCTCGTCTTGGAACCTCATTATTGAATTTTGAAAATGATTTTTTTCTTCTCTTATTTGGAGATCACATTTTTTTCTATGCCCCTATTGGACTATGAGTTGGCTTACCTTTTTTTTTTTATTACAGAGGAATCAGCAACTAGAGCAGCCTCGCAACTCGCGTTACACGGGGTCGATTCTGACCTCTACCACTATAACCCTTAGGAAACATGGAATCCAACATTAACGTAGAATCTACTAGACCATACTCAACAAAAACCCTAATTATTTTCCATGAAGATGCTGTGCGTCCTCTCATCATATGAAAATATTTTATTTTGAGACACGAGTACCTCCTTTCTGATTTCAGAACAATTTGATGCATTCTTGCCGAGCTTTGCAAATCATTGTCCTGTAATAATGCTACTAATATTGATGTTGTTGGAATCATGAGCTCTCTTACAAACATAAATGATGATGTCATGTGATTTTGTAATGTGAGATCCACGGGAAAGGGTTTGGAAAAATATTCTGTGGTCTTCAACTTTCACTAAAATCTCTCCTTCTAATTAAAAACATTAACAATCCCAACAAATGAACTTGGAATCTTTATGTAAGTAAAACGCCTGCAATGTGGTGCGAATATTTGATTTCCTAATGTAAAGAGGAAATTTACTACTAATATCCATTACTTCTAGTTGCCCCACCATTCTGTCATAGCAACATAGCATAGCTAATTTCGCAAAATAGGAAATTTGTTTTACAAAAAATTCCTTTGATTTTGGAATAAATCTGGAAAAGTGTGGATTTTCTTTTGACTTTTTGATATATCACTATTTTAGTATTTCATGGACTTCCAAATGTAAATTTAGGATGTCTACTTGGATCTTATGTTAAATTTCTCTATGGTTGCGCAATTGCAAACATATGACTGTAATTTTTATATTCAAAGACTTTGAACACCACTTCTGACAGATTAGAAATCATTTGAGATTCATTCAGTGCTTTGAGGCAATTTGTCTATTTCCAAACATACATCTTCTTTGCAACCTTTTCTCATACTGGAAATCCTCCAACTCCAAATTCTTTCTCACAAATTGTTGCATAAGCTCCACAAAAGTTCTAGGTAGAGTCTTCCTCACAATTCCCTTCTAATGGACAAGAATTTGGGCGAGCCACAAATTCAACTTGGGAAATGGTTTAGAAAAAGTACCTCACGCATATAAATAGTTCAGATTCAGCTTCCAATGTGAAAGAGATACCTGTTACTAATGTATTCATGATGTCTTCTTACAATTTTATTTATGTTCATTTGATCTTTTATTCATGTGTTAAAAACTTAATACAACTTTAATAGTTAGTTTTTTGTAACTGAAATGGTTCAATGGAGACTGAAGACTTTTTGAAGTTAGAAAAAGGAGTTTTACATTTTGCTTGTTTGTGAGCTTGATTTCATGAGAAGTTGTGGCCTTTTGATTTGATGAGATGTTGTTGATGACACATATAGGTATTCAGGTTTACATTTTGCAAGTTTTTATCATTCTCATAAATGTGTTGATCTTCATCTTAAGGAGGGGGCAAATCCTTTTCTCTTGGCATTCAAGGATGCCTCTAGAGGAAGCTTCATGGAGTCCAAGCCTTGATGTTGAGTGGGAATTCTTGGACTTCATGAATTGTCACTTCAAAAATATGCCATTGGAAATGGACAATTTCAAGCATTTAATATCTCACATGAAAGTGATGCTTATGATTTAATACAATTGAATAACATTTTGTTTACTAATTTTTGTTGTCAATAATTTTTTATATATCATGATGCTTCTCAATTTTATGCCTTACAACATTTTCTTTTCAACATTTGGTGAGATTACTAGTTAATTTCCCAATCATAAAATAATTAACTTCTAGTTTATATACTTCATCCGGAAGATGTTTATAGGCCATGATTTTATTTTCATTGAGTCAAAGACATTCGTAAAGGCTCCCTAGGATGTACATTTTCAGTGTATAAAAGTATAATTCAAATGTTTTAAGATTAGCTTTTCATTAATCATATTTGGAAAACTCTCCATTTAGCTTTAATGTAACACCACCTAGAAAGTGATAAGACGACTCCAATAACATATATTAAAATTCTTGGAGTGCTTTCAAACAGATTTATATTGGAGTGGTCGTATCACTTTCTAGGTGGTGTTACATTGACTATCAAGAAGCTAAATGGAGAGTTTTACAAGTATGATTAACTAAAAGATGATATTAAAACATTTGAATTATACTTTGTAAGGCATAAATTTGAGAAGCATGGTGATATATAAAAATTATCAATAATAAAAATTAGTAAACAAAATGTTATTCAATTGTCTTAAATCATAAGCATGTGAGATATTAAATGCTTGAAAGTGTCCATTGTGAGTGGCATATCTCTAAAGTAACAATTCATGAAGTCCAAGAAGTCCAAGTCAACATCAAGGCTTGGAATCCATGAAGCTTCCTCTAGAGGCATCCGTAAATGCCAAGAGAAAAAGATTTGCCCCCTCCTTAAGATGAAGATCAACACATTTATGAGAATGATAAGAACTTGCAAAGTCTAAACTTGAACATAGATATGCCTCATCAACAACATCAACATCCACAAGTGTGAATTTTTAAAGCCACAACATCTCATCCAATCAAATCAGCTCACAAGAATAATTTAAAACCACTTTTTCTAACTTCAAAAAATCATCAGTCTCCATTGAACCGTTTATGTTACAAAACACTAACAATTAAAGTTGTATTAAGTTATTAACACATGAATAAAAAAAAATGAACATAAATGAAGTTGTAAGGATGCAACATAATTACATTAATAACACATATCCATTTCAAATTCTACCTTGAATCTGAACTATTTATATGCTTGAACTACTTTTTCTAAAAAGTTTCCCAAGTTGATTTTGTGGCCTGTCCATTCCAAGAAGGGAATTGTGAGGAATATTCTACCTAGAACTTTTGTGGAGACTCTACAATAGTTTGTGAGAAATATTTTGCCCTCTGAGGATTTCCACGATGAGAAACATGTTGCAAAGAAGATGCATGTTTGGAAGTAAACAAATTGCCTCAAAGCATTGAATGAATCTCAAATGATTTATAATCTGTTAGAAGGGGTGTTAAAGGTCTTTTGAATTGAGAAAGTATAGTCATATGTTTGCAATTGCACAACCAGATAGCAATTTAACATCAAATCCAAGTAGGCTTCCTGAATTTACATTTGGAAGTCCAGGAAATACTGAAATAGTGATCTATAAAAAATTCAAAAGAAAATCCACACTTTTCAGGATTTATTTGAAAAGAGAAGGAATTTTTAGTAAAGAATATTTCTTATTGTGCAGAATTCGTTGTGCTATGTGGCTATGACAGAATTGTGGGGCAGCTGGAAGCAATGGATATTAGCAGTCAAATTCCTGTTTGCATAAGGAAAACAAATATTCTCACGGCATTGTAGTGGTATTACTACATAAAGTTTCCAAGTTCAATTGTTGGGACTGTTAATGTTTGTAATTTATAAGGAGAGATTTTAGTGAGACTTGAAGACCATAGAATATTTTTCCACACCTTTTCCCGTGGATATCACATTACAAAATCACATGATATCATCATTTATGTTTGTAAGAGAGCTCGTGATTCCCAAAACATCAATATTAGCAGCACTGTGATGTGATAGGATAATGTTTGGCAAAGCTCAGCAACATCAATATTAGTAGCACTGTGATGTGATAGGACAATGTTTGGGAAAGCTCAGCAAGAATGCGTCAAATCATTCTGAAATAAAAAAGGAGGTAATTGGGTCTCAAAATAAAGGTTTCACATATAATGAGAGGACGCACAACATTTTCAAGTAAATAATCAGTGTGTTTTTTGAGTACCATCTAGTAGATTCTACATTGATGCTCCATTCCACATTGATTTTGGTTTTGAAAATAACAATAACCAATATGATCTTATTCAAGAGAAGATGATGTTACAGGTATCTAACCATTTCAGCAGTGAAGAATTTCAAAACTCAACCATGAAGTTTATTAAAGCTCCAGAGTTGGGGAAGGCCAGTGAAGGATATTCGTACCTGATAAATCTCCATTGGGTGATAAGAATTATTTGGAAAACATTGCTCATTCAATGTTTCCATGTGTGTTTTATTTTAAGAATATCATCTCTCATAATTTACTTGAAAAGCTTGAAATACCTGCAAGTAATCAGATCCAATACATTTTTTCACATGTGTGTTAATTTATGACTACCATCTTAATTGATTATTATCTGAATATCTTCAAATATTTACTATTGTATTGTATTAATAAAAAAATTTCCAAAAAATTTAGTCACACTAGTCTCGACTTCACATTATTAAAAATAAAGACATTGTATTTAAGCCATACAACATCTTTTTCTCCATATTCTTAACTCGTGATGTTTTCTAATACATTGTATTACCTTCTCTAATATAACCCATAGTGTTTTCTAACTCCTAGTTGTTCTTATGGCATAAAATTCCAAGAATACCAATGATCACAGACTATGGAGATAACAAGCCCCTATGATATCAGAATTCAAGGGGTTCTTGATGGCAGAGCCATCAACTTTGAGGACAAAGATGCAAGTTTGATTCAATTAAACGCAGGAAAAGCGACACAAGCCAATTGAGTATTTAGAAGGATCAATCAATTTTCCACTTACATAGTGCAATGAATTACTTCTCAAAAGATCAAGTCTCAAAAATATAGGTTAATCAGTGCTAGCACCCTCAATCACTTCAGAGGATCAATCAATTTCCCACTTATGTAGAACCCTAACATAGTAATATTTTAGATATGCTTCTATAAAGATAATGTAAAAACATTTCAGTTTCCATTATAACATTAATGATGTCATTATAGAAACACCTCATAATATTGACATGTCATTACAGAAAAAAAAAAACCTCATATAAATTTGCATCAGGAAAAAAAATTTATTATTGTTGGTGTTTAATTCGAAGGAAAAGAAAAACTCTTAGTCGTTATGCTTTGAATTTCCCTTGCGCTCTCAGTTACGATCATACGCTATTATGATCATACCCTCCATAGCGTGGACAGTTTACGCTATTATGATCATACGCTCCACTCCCTCTCAGCTGGCTTCAGATCTCGTATGAGAGAAATATTTCATATGAGAATAACTCAACCAGTTTATTTTCCATAATTGGCTCATAAAACATTTAAATTAATTCTTTTTTTTTGTGTGTAAATAAGCATTTGTATTAACAATAGGAGAATATGTTACAAAACTTCTGTTGTTGCAGATTCAAGGGCAGCTTAACAGCTCGCCTGGCAAGAAGGATTTGCATTTGTCAAAAGGGTAAACCGGCACACCACGCAGGGCGGCAACGCATAACAAAACTCCACACAGGCACACCACACAGGGCGGCAAGGAAAATGACCAGAGTAGGAACCGGTGCACCGCGCAGGGCGGTCAAGTCAGAGAACCAGAAATTGAAACGGCCCACCACGCAGGGCGACCACGAGGAAACAACATGATGCCCAGTAAAGTGAGAGCTAGGGGGCCTATGATGCCAAGAGAAGAGAACTGAGTACATGGCGAAAAAGAAAACAGAGAGCACGAAACCCTGGAAGGAGAGTGACCGAGGAAGCAAAAAGGAATGAAGGCTGCAACCCTCAGCGGTGGGTCTGCCCCTGCTGCGGCTGGTGGCTGGGCCCCAGCTTCGGAGTGTCTTTTGGAGGAACACCAGAAGTCTCCCCAGAGAAACCTTCAGAGTTAGCCACATTCCTCATAAGCTTGATGAGCACCGTGAGCTTTTTACTAATGTAATCTGCTTGCTGGTCAAGTGAAGATAATTTAAACTCTATACTTTCGACAATGCACATGTGATCATGCTCCATCGCGTCCATTTGGCGCTTGAGCTGCTGGACTCTTTCATCTTGCTCCTCCTGCGCTGTCAGAACCTTCGCCAACATGGTTTTCATTCTCCAAGCCTCAGATTGGGTTCTGACAAACTGTGTAGCCTGAGTGTAGGTGGTGCCTGGGTCCTGCAGCCAACTGACCTCCCTCTCCAACTGCTGGTCAGATAACTTAGCTTCCTCTTCCTTGACGCTGCTTTCTAATTCTCCCAACTTCCGCTTGTTGCGCTGCGAGGTATGTGTCTCATACATTTCCTGGGCGTGATGAAGGTCCTTTATAGCTACCTGGTTGCGACATCCTTCACCTTTCATGGTGTGGGAGCCTGCCACGGTTATACCCTGCGCTGTGTTGGCAGTGCACAAACTTTTCACCTTGCAATACGATAAAACTGTGCTTTCCCAATCTGCCAAGGACGTAGTTAAATAGCCGGGCGCCTGAAGATGGTTGGAGGGGGGGATTAGGAGGGAGGGCCACTTGCCAGTCTTGTCGTGATTATTACCTCGAGAAGGAAGAGCGGTGGTATCAGAGAATAATTGAAAGCTATTATTGCTACCGATTATCCCCTCGTCCTTAGCCCGCCAGGTAGGCTTATTCCTGCTATGGTTACGGCGCTGAGGATCCAAACAGATCACGGGGCAGTACAGATCCATATGACTGCATCGCCTGACAGTTATGCATTGTGCTGAGTGTCTTTCGGCCTCCTCCGGATTTAAGGTGGAGTGCTTAGTCAGCATGGTGGTTAGCCGGAAACTGGAGAGCCAAAACCGTTCCATCGTCATTTTCTGTCTGGCCGATGTCCTTTCTGGCATGTTGAAGGCAGGTTGCCTTAAGATCCGGACACGTGATTTCGTCCCACCAGCTGTCCTTCGGATCTTTTGGGTTCTCAATCCCAAGGTTAGCTAGGTGGTCTGCCACCGCGTTACCCTTTCTTCTGATCACCTGAAAGGTGAGGCCTTTCATTTTGCGAAGAAAAATGGCGATGCTTTCGGTTACCTGAGCCAGGCGCCAATGTTTCGTGATTCTGCTAACTGGCGTGCCGTGGTAAATTCGCCTCGCTGCAGTTATGGCTACTTTAGAGTCTCCCTCTATGACAACGTTGGCCATTCGGTTTTTGTGCAGAATTCTAAGGCCTTTTTCCATCACAGCGAACTCCATTTCGTTATTAGTGGCTTCGCCTTACGCTTGACTGTAAATATAAAGGATTTCCGCTCTGTGGTTTCTGACGACTCCCTCTATGCCTGCCGGACCAGGGTTGCCTCTGGAGGCCCCGTCAAAATTTAGTTTGAGGAAACCTGCCGGGGGCTTGTGCCATCCTGGTGAATCATTTGGAGGTGTGAGATTGCTGCTAGCTGTTGGTGCACTATTTGCGTTATCCAGTTTGAAGCTGGCCAGAATGCGTTGGTCCCTGGGCGAAGGATTCGCGTCAGACAACCACGTGCATTTGGCTGAGATTAGCTCACGGATGTTAGCAGATAAGGTAATCTACGAGAACTCGAAATTCCTCTGTTCATTTTGAAAAATTCTCCTGTTTCGTTCCTTCCATATGGTCCAGGTTACAAAGCCTGGGATGATTTTCCAGATGCTGTTTACCCTATAATTGCTCGAGAAGTCTTCTGGCCACTGAGTAATTGTGTACTAGATAGAATTTATGTTCCTATTGGATTGTTGCAGAGTGTTTTCTAGCCACTGCCATATACTGTTTGCCCAAATGCAAGAGTTAAACAAGTGGTTTATAGTTTCCTCCTCGTTTCTACACATGGGACGAATTGAAGGGCCTGAGAAGCCTTTTTTTCGAAGGTTGTCCCAAGTGAGGGTTTTTCCCTTCATAAGGAGCCAGAGGAAGGTTTTGATTTTGGGCTAGAAGAGGCTATCCCAAACCTTAGTACTCCAGGGGAGGATTTCCCCTAGCTCATTCTGTTCCAATTGTATCCTGGCTTCCTTTAGGGTGTAGCTGTCATTCCCTTTCATTCCCCATCTGAGTTGATCACTGGCTGAAGAAGTTCGAATTTTCCTTTTGTTGAGAATGGTTAGGAGGCTCTGAAGATGAGCACTCTCAGCTGTGAAGCTGAGGGAGTTTGGGGGGTTCCAGATTCTCCACTCTTGCTCGTTGGTATCCTGGCTCCAGTACTGGTTTACTTTGTAGTTGCCTGTTGTTTGAACTTCTCTTTTGTAGTTTTCCAAATCTGGCGTTGCGAGGCGAGGAAGCTGCTACCAAGCATCCTCCCAAAAGAGCGTTGTGTTTCCATTCCTAATTTTCCAAAAACTGTGATCTTGGATAATGTTGCGATTCCGATTGGCAAGGTTCCATATTGGAGAGCCTTCTGGAACCTCCTGAAGCCAGATAAGATCCGTCTCGTTGCAGTTGGGTGTGTATTTCTCTTTCCAATGCTTTGCCCAGGGAAGGTGAGGTTCTTTGAGCCATATCCACCATAATTTCGCACCACAGATATTGTTGGAGGTCAGGGGGTCTATAAGGTTGAGGCCACCTAGAGATTTGGATTTACATAGCTTGTTCCAGGCAACTAAGGTCCATTTATTTTTTTCCGTGTTACCTCTCCATAAGAAAGTTCTCTGGATTGTTCTGATCCTGTGAAGAATTCCTTGGGGGGCAGGAAGGATGGAAAGCAGGTAATGGGGAATGGCTTGCAAGATGGCTTTGGTTAGGACTAGCCTGCCAGCAAAGTTTAGGGCTCTGTGAGTCCAGTGTCTGCATTTGTTTTCCAGCTTGGCTAGGGTGCTTTCCCAGTGGTGCTTTTGCCAAGGTTTTGAGGTTAGCAGGGCGCCCATGTATTTAGAGGGCAGAGAACTCCTTTTAAATCCCAAAATGCTTGTGAGATGCTTCTGAATTGCTAAGTGCGTATTGAAGAAAAAAATCTTTGCTTTAGCATGATTGATTTCCATACCTGAAGCTTTGCTGAATAGAGTTAGGATGGATTTATAGGCAAGCGCTTCTTTCACCGTGGGGGTGCCATGCAGCAGGGTATCATCCACGAACTGCTGATGGGTAGTGGCTGGACTAGAGTGAAGAGGACGAAGACCTCTGATGTTGCCTTCTTCTTTAGCTTTGTGGATGAGACGACTTAGGCCTTCCATGAGAATCACAAAGAGGAAGGGGGAGAGAGGGTCTCCCTGCCTGATGCCCCGGGAAGGAGTGAAGGTTTTTGAAGGAGAATCGTTGACGAGAATGGAAAAGGAGGAGGACTTGATTAGGGCGAGGATCCACTTGTTCCATTTTTGATCAAAACCGAACGCTGTAAGAACAGCTTCCAGGTAGTTCCAATTTATCTTATCAAAAGCCTTGGAGAGATCGAGCTGCATGAGCATCCCCGCTTTTTTCCTGATCTGAAGAGTGTGCACCATTTCTTGTGCTAGGAGGATATTGTCTAGGATTTGTCGACCCTCTACATAACCAGACTGCTCTTCTGAGATGAGTTTAGGCAGGATGGGTTTGAGTCTGTTAGTGATGACCTTGGAGATGATCTTGTAGATCACATTGCATAGAGCTATAGGTCTGAATTTCTCAGGGGTGTGGGCGTTCTCTTCCTTAGGGATTAAAGCCAAGAATGTGGAATTGATGGATTTGAGAATAGTACCAGAGCGTCTGGAATCCTCAACCACTTCCCAAATTTCTGATTTGATGGTTTGCCAGCAAGCTTTGAAGAAATTGATGGTGAAGCCGTCTGGGCTAGGGGCTTTATCATTAGGCATGCTTTTTACTGCATCTTCCACTTCCTCCATAGAAATTTCTTTGAGGAGGGCAAGATTTTGGTCCTTTGTTACCACTTTGGTAATGGATTGCGTTAAAGTATTGATGGCATCAGCTCTGTCTATAGGCGATTCCTGAGCAATGTGCTTAAAATGTTCTGTCAGGAGCGAGGATATTTCCCTGTGGGTATGAAGAGTGTCGCCCGATTCATTTTTGAGATTGAGAATTTTGTTGGCATTTCTGTAGTCGAGGGTGGACCTGTGGAAGAATTTTGAGTTTTGTTCGCCCTCTTTGAGCCATTGCACTCTGGATTTTTGTTTCCAGAGTGTTTCTTCTTGAAGGCTTCTTTGATGCCATTGAGTCATGAGGTCTTTTTCCCTCTCCTTTGATTCTTCGGTAATGTTGCCAGAGATCCAGCTTTTATGTATTATCTCTAGCTTGCCCTCTAGGATGGATTTTTCCTTGAAAATGTTGCCAAATTCTGTGATGTTCCAGTGCTTGATTTTGCTTTTAATATGCTTGAGCTTGCTTTGGAGTTTAAACATTTTGGTGCCTTGAACATTCAATGGTTCACGCCACCATTTCTCTAGCAGTTGAACAAAATTGGGGTGCTGTAACCAGAATTTCTCAAAGTGGAAAGGCTTATTTCTCGGGGTGCCCAGGAATGTAACCTCTAGAGAGATTGGCCAATGATCCGAGCCCCCACTAGGGAGGATATCAGAGTTAACCGTGATGCCCTCTAGAACTATGCTCTCTGAAATGAGGAACCTATCCAAGCGGGAGGCAATTAGGTTTTCTCCTCCCCTTCTGTTATTCCAAGTGAAGGAGTGAGAGGAGGGGTGCACATCCACTAGCTTTGCAGTTTCAATACAATCAGCAAAGGCCCGGGCGTCCCTGTTGAGTTTTCTTAACCCTCCCTTCTTCTCCAGGAGGGAGGTGATCATGTTGAAGTCTCCGCCCATGATGATTTTAGAGGCTTGATATCTAGATTGCAGCCTTTCGAGAGTGTGGAGGAAATGGAACTTTTCTTCTAATCTTTGAGGGCCATAAACATTAACACAGAGATAAGTTTCAGAGTTACCTGTAATTTGAATCTCCGTGGCTATGTAGGCATGAGTGGCTTCTGAGGCGAGTACACTGATAGTTCTTGAGTCCCAAAAGGTGGTGATGCCTCCTTCCCAACCTGTGCTGGCTACTTCAATGAAGTCGAGAGGCCTACCTAATTTTTGACTGATGATTTTTATGAGAGAGGAGGAGCATTTTGTTTCTTGAATAAACATCATGTCCGACTTTTCTGTTTTTAACTTCCTGATGAGAAGTCTTTGTTTAGCTTGGCTGTTGAGCCCTCTTGCATTCCAAGAAATTACTTTCATTGATAACTAGATTTTAAAGATGATAGAACGGGAAGGCTTCTAGGGCCTTCATTTTGCCTGAGTTCAACATTAGGATCCCCAAGTCATGAAGAACCTCTCCATTCGTCGTCCTTCCTCTTTTCTTTCTTGGTTTAAAGCCCGCTAGGCTGCGGGAGATATTATTGGAGTGATTGCTTGATCCTGTTGCTATTCCCAGTTTTCTGTTTTGCCTAGCCAGTTCAGCCCTTTGTCTTGCAATAAAGAGTTCGCTTATCTGTTTTAGTTCTTCATCTGGAACATTTTCAATGCCTTTAGCCTTCCAGTCCTCCTCCAGAGCTCGTAAGTTGACTCCTGCCTTTTTTAGAGATTCATTTAGTTCCTGTTCATCGTTGCCCCCATCACTGTAGAACATCTCCGTATCTTCACCTTGTGTGCTTTCCTGTTCTGTTCTATTATCTTTGGGACTGTGTGAACCTTCATCCTATTCCTTCCTGTTTTTTTCTTGCTGGTTCTTTTGTCCCTCCGAGTTCCTCTCTTCTACCCGTATCTCTTCTGTTTCTGTGTCCGTTTCCAGAACCCTGAAAGGGGTTGAGGAAGGCGCTTGGGATGGCCCCTCTTCTATTAGGCCTTCTTCGATTGGCTCTTTGCCTGCTTTTCGGTTTTGTGAATGCCTCTTTATTCTGCTGCTCAGCCTGGGGCTTGCCTGCCTCTTCCGTTTTATTAAGAGGGCAGTCTCTTACTAGATGCCCATGTTTGTGACATTTCCTACAGTGAAAAGGAATTTGTTCGTAGTCAATGAGCTGAAAATAGTCTTCATCCTGAAACTCCATCCAAATACCTTCATGCAGGGCTCCCGATATGTCCAGTTCCACACAGATTCGGGCGCAGGAAGTGTATCTGCGTTGGATAGTTGCTTCAGAAGCTTTGACAAAGGTGCCCAGCTTATCTCCTATTTGCTTGAGAGTATTTAAACCCCAATAATCTATGGGGAGGGAGAAGAGACGGATCCAAACCGGAACCTGACTGAAGGTTTCATTTTCAGGAACAAAGTTGGGCTTCCAAGGTCTCATGTAGAGACTTGCTGAAGAAAAAAAATATGGGCCGCCTTCGAAAACCCTGTCTTTATCTTCTAGGTTTGTAAAGACTACAGTAAAAAAACCTTTAGCTCCTAGGTGCAAGTTAATGTCACCTTTGGGTTTCCAGTGCTGTTTGATCCATTGGCAAAGGGCACGCTCTGTGGGCCACAGCCCCATGAATTTGCAGATGACCGCATGCTCCAACATGTGCTCCCTGTGAGCTTGGATCTCCGGGTCTGTACAGATCACTCTGAGGGTTTCTTTCTTTTTAGGCTTGCAGGCTCCCTGAGGGGCATTGCTAGTGCCTGAATTGATGGGTGGTTCCCCCTCTTTTCCATCTCGTGTCTTCCCTTGCTTCTCTTTGTCGTTTCCATCAGTGGTTTGGGTCTGCTTTGAGCCCTCATCATGAGAATTCGCAGCAGCCCCGAGGGGGCTATTTTCTGCTTCCTTATCCTTTTGCTTGGAACCCCCTCCCTGTTCCGCTGTCATTTTCTGCACCTTGTCTTTTCTGAGGCTTCCTGGGTTTCTGCTGTCTCTGAAACCTGAGATTCTTAACCCTTCATTTTTTGTCTGCTTGTTCATTACAATATTCTTGAACGATGGGGTCCCTGTGGACCCCCCTCCGAGCATTTGTCAGGCCAGTCCTCTTCCCTTGCTGCAGAGATCAGCCAGTCTTGTGAACTGTGCTGCCAGAGCAGGCTCTGGAATGGCAGAGAAGGTCGTTAAACCCTAGAACAGAAGCTACAACCGAAAATCGCCAGAGCTCCCCCACATTTAAATTAATTCTGGGTTTTGCATTAATATAAAATCTTTTTATTCTCCATTCTTGGCTTATAAAACATTTAGATTATTTTTAGGGTTTGGATTAATATAAAAAATTATAGTTCTAGTTGACTGATTGAAAGAAACCCAATTTTAAAATATCTACCTCAAACTTACAGAATGCGCTGATGGTGGATATGCCACTAGTGTGGCTGGCTCTTCACTGGGAATTGGATATGCTCAAGGTATGGATCAATATATGAAATACCTTGCTTAGATGTTGTTGGGAACCTACTACAGGCAAGGCATCTCGCTCGGCCTGAGAAAGAGAGACTAATCCCTTACTTTAAGAAGTGAAACTACAGAAAAAAGATTGTAGTGTAGAAATGAAATGAATATTATTCAGTAGTTTCTACAGTATTTCCATAACATTTAGAATAAAAGGAACATTAACATGACACATTAGGGGAATAAGCATAAGATCAACCTTAGTCATAGCTTCATATGATATAGGCCTACCTGTTGACATAAGAAATCTCTCCATCTTTCCCCAAGATTTTCTCTCCCAACTTATTCTTCCTAATATATAGAAGAGTGACAGTTATGTTTCAAGCATGCCTTTTTTACCCTTATATAGATCAAGGACCCACTAAATTGTAGGTCTGTCCGAAAGTGAAACCGGGTGGGGAAGGTTTGGCGTAACTAGGGCTCACAAGAATGGTAGTAGGTTAGAAAGAAGGAGCATGAGTGGCAACCCCAATATAGGGCATAGAAAGAAAATAAACTAAATTTGTTGGAAACAAAAGGAAATTAGAATATTTTGAAGATTACCAGATTTTTAGAGGCTGTAACAGTCTCATGGACGGCAGAAGAGTGCAGTGTCTTAGCCATTGGGAGTGATAGAAATGGATGCACCGAGCATGTCCCGTAATACTGCCCATTTGTTGGGTTCTTCCCCATTTTTGACTAATTTCAGCTTTGAAGAGTAGCCAACCTATGAGTTGCACTCAGAATTTCTCAAACTAACAGGAGCTTGAAAATGTCTAATGTAAATTACACGAAGCTTCCAGGCTTTATAACCCAAGGGGGACATTCTAGATTGCACATGGTTAAATTTGGCCTATATTAAATAACGTAAACCATTATTACATTATTGAATAAATAAAATAACGGATCACATGTTAAATTTGACCATGTTTAATTGCAACTTCCATTTTTTCGAAATTAAAACCTCTTGAGGTGTTGTGGTAACACTGGTTTGGGGTGTTCACGTGGTCCTCTCTATTTTAATTTTTTAATAATATTTTTTAAATAATAATAAAAGTGAATTGGATTTGAGGTATTATTGTTTTTTATATGGTGAATTGCCTGGGTGGTTAAAAGTGGCTAGAATCTCGGTAATAAAATTATTTTTTTAATAATATTTTTTGAAATAATAATAAAAGTGAGTTGGATTTGAGGTATTATTGTTTTTTATATGGTGAATTGCCTGGGTGGTTAAAAGTGGCCGGAGGTAATAAAATTATTTTTTTAATTATATTTTTTGAAATAATAATAAAAGTGAGTTGGATTTGAGGTATTATTGTTTTTTATATGGTGAATTGCATGGGTGGTTAAAAGTGAGTTGGATTTGAGGTATTATTATTTTTTATATGGTGAGAAATCTTATAAGGAAAAATTGTGGGGGTGGTCAAAAGTGGCAAAAAAATTTAAAAAATGCTTGTAGAGGCATTCTTTGAATCATGTTGTTGATGGTGGAAATGGATTGAGAACCATAAAAAACTGTAGGACACCTAAAATTCTGAAGTTTAACAACTATAACTTGGATTTACAAAAATCCTTGCCGGATTTTCTCTAAATATGACTGGAATTTCCAACTTTCTGAGCAACTACTCTGTCTTGTTAGACTACATTTAACTTAGTTGTCAAACTAGCATGAGTGAGAACAAGTAATCTCCTCCACACTAACTCATCACAGTTATTCAAGGAAAACCACTACATTTAACTTAGTTGTCAAACTAGCACGAGTGAGAACAAGTAATCTCCTCCACACTAACTCATCACAGTTATTCAAGGAAAACCACGTAATAACGTGCTCATGGTTCTTAAGAGGCACTTTTGTGAGATGCCCCTAAGTCTTGGGTCATTTAGTGTTTTCCTAAGTTCGAGGAAGACTAACTCTTAGCCAAGAAACCTACTAGAGGTCCCTAGAAATTTTAATAT
>APFE031029844.1:0-12119 GCA_000404065.3 Pinus taeda
ATATAACCAATGTACAAGTTGATATGCTCTCTAAAAATCGGTATCCTTGGTATATATAGGTGACATTGGGTACAATTAAATAAAATTGTCTAGAAGCCAATAAGGACATTATTAATATAATAATACAATATCTATGGCTTAACATGCTCTCCTCTTCAAAAAAGTGTTGCCTACAAAACTTGATTAACTGTGGATGCTTATGCATGAAGAACTCATATTACCATGCCACCTCATCTACTAATATGTTCTTCCACTCGATGAGGAATTCAATAATTATCCAATTTCGTAGTTTCTTCATCCTTTACCCAAAGATTGTTTTTGCTTCTAATATGATTTTCTCTTCTTCATTAATATCTACTAAAGTAATATGAATTGGGATATTGTCATTGAGTACCTTATTTAAGATAAAAATATGGAAGACTAGTTGTATACAGAAAAATGGATGCAACTCCAATTTTTTATGCCATAATTCCAATCTTTTACAACGCCATCTAGGGACCATAGCGTTGATTTTTCTATGACAATAGCGATCATGTTTGAGTCTAAAATCACGATCACAAACACACTCAAATGCCACAAGATAAGCACTTTTCACTACAAAGAACATACAATAGTGAATTAGCTAGTACAAAAGACAATTTTTAACCCACAACTTGCTATATTACAAATCTTAATACAAAAAAATTAGGGACCCCATACTAGGGATCACGACCCTTACATACAACTATGATACTTGAATGGCTAGGGCTTGGTGCCAATAATTATGATCACCAATATTTCCTTCAACAAGATACACTTGACCTACTTGCTAATGTAGCGCTTCTACAACTGTTTAAATCTGCGTAGCTTCAACATATCTGGAAAGTTCTTTTCCTCCTCTTCTGCTGATCACGACAACCTTTACAAATTTTGAATGCTTACGTCCCCAACCATTAATACTGCCACTATCAATCTTCTATATGCCTCTAGAATGATTGGACATAGGCTCATTGATATGCCCTCTACCAACCCTCTTGCTCCACCAAGATGGACTGCTCTCTTGGACTTCAACATCTGTCATCTTATCAATGATTCTCTAGACCAAATCTCTGACCTAACGACTCATCATATCTGCCTCCTAACTATCCTTAAGTGATCAAAGGATCACTATACATGGGGTCTTCATACTCAACCCTCTTTTCATTCCTATAGTTACCCCTTTGGGGGATATCCTTGAGGTTGTTCCTCTTGCATGCATCGTCCATGGCTAATATATACAATCCCTCTAAGCTTATGAGATCTTCGTCTTCTGTCATATCGACATCCTCAGTGTGTGCTGAGGGGGTCTCCGCGCCTTGCATGGCTGGCGCACTAGGAGCTACTATGGTGGATGATGTTGGAACTTGCCAAGGATTGACTACCCCAGCCTATCCATGGCTAGGACATGGGTTTCTTGGGTTCTTGGAGTAGAGGTTGGGGCTTGTTCTTTTAGACTTTTCTGGAGAGTTGTAGGCACTTCAAAGCTGTTACGAGTGGAATATGTTTTAGGTGCCTTGGATCCATTAGATTCTTTGTATATGCCTTTTGCAGGGGATTTTGTCAATACATCGTCGTCCTTGGTTGCTTCGCCATTCTCAGATCACTTGGGGGAAGTTAGTTGACAATGATAATGTTCATTGCAGTTTCGACATATCAAGGGGACATTTTCATAGTCGAGCATTTGGATCCAATCAATGTCCTCATATTCTAGTCCTACGACTTACGGAAGAGTGCCTGATATGCTCATATAGACATAGATCTTAGCATAGAAGGCATACCTTCCTTGCTTGGTTTGCTCCGAGAGATGAACGAATCTTCCTAGCTTATTGACAATTTTAACTAGGGTTTCAGGGTCCTAGTACTCTTAAGGGAGAGAGTACAAGCATATCCAAACTGGTTCCCATGAGAATTCATATTTGTCTAGGTAGAAATTTCTATACATTAACACACGTAGAGGCTAATGGGGTTGAATAAGTAAGGGCCTCCTTCCATTACAATGCAAAGATATCAAACCCAATAAAATATCACAATGAAGTACCCTTTATAGTTGAGTTAAACATTGTAGTGGGATTTGAGTTTCCACCTTAGCGCAATTCACTGCAGAAGGGATTTATCAGTCAGCTAGATGCCGATGAATTTGTAGATACTCTGCGTGGGGATCTCCAGGGCTTCGGCAATGTAGGTGTTTGGGGCAAAGTGATTTTGCGCTCCCGACAATTCTGGGAGGGAGGTGTCAGGCCTGTCGATATCCATGGTGTCACTTGACTTGGGCTTGGGAGGGATCGAGGACGAATGACGGGGTTGGTTAAAAGACGGGTTGGAGGTGTCAGGGACCCCTCCTCCCTGAGTGGTCATTGATCGCGAATCAAAATGGGGATTTTTCACGCTGTATTAGATGGCCAAAGGTGAATAAGTTAAAACTATGGAGGATTCAAGTATAAACCACAAATGTGCATTCACGCAGAGCGAGCTGCAAAACCAAGATAACCACAAGAATTCATATTAATGTTTGAATTACATAAAGAAATTTAATTCTATTAAAGGATAATTTTTTTATATTAATATTAAAAATGCATGGAAAAAGATAAATTATTTTGCAAATATATTTATATTAAATATAAGATGAAATTTCATTGTTTTTGAAATGAACTTATACACACTTCAACACTTGCACAGTACTCCAAACATTCCTCGTGTCTTATTTGTTTAGAAGACATTCAAATCAACAAAAAAGAAAACTATTAATTTAAGAGAATATTTAGAGAGGGCTCGGAAATTATAAAGCATCGAAACAATCTCAATAGGGATACTAGACTTGAAGTCAACACAAATTCGCTCTCATTATTACGCTACCCATACTATCTAATATTCCGCTTAATTCTCCTCCCTTGCCTTCCCCTTCTGCCCCCCTTTCCTTTCCCTTGTTTCTCTTTCGTTGTTGGCCCCACCTTCCCTTTTTCCCCTCTGCCCCCCTTTTCCTTTCCCTTGTTTCTCTTCCGTTGATGGCCCCACCTTCCCTTTTCCCCTTGTCACTAGTCCTTTATCTAATTTATTTTTATTTCTTTATCTTAGTATTTCCTTAAGTAAGGCATCACCTTTTTATTAATCCTTCCCTCTCTGCATTATATCGCATTTGTATCTTTCTTTAC
Source organism: Pinus taeda (assembly GCA_000404065.3). Taxonomy (NCBI): domain Eukaryota; kingdom Viridiplantae; phylum Streptophyta; class Pinopsida; order Pinales; family Pinaceae; genus Pinus; species Pinus taeda. The sequence goes on from APFE031029844.1 coordinate 3,168, forward strand.
CTATATCCTTTTTCTTACTACACTATCTTATTCATCTCTATTTCATCTCCATTATATCTCTATTTTCTTATGGAATTCTTTCTCTATATTCTAAAAAAATTACTATTAATTAATTAATTTATCCATAAATTTATTTTATGGGTTAAGGTTACCTTATATTATTTTTGAATTGATATATCCACATATTAACCAATTATATCAGATCATACAATCACTATTATAGTAAATCCTAAACCTTCAATCAAAATAAAACTTTTATTATTTCAAAATCCTTCTTTGAATTATATTATCCCATATTGAATTACCTTTATTTTTAGGGGTTTTCCCTTTTTCTTTGGATCTTTCTTCTACATTTTTTCTTTAGGGTTTTCTCTTAAGATTTTTTATATTCTCTGCTTCCATTATCCAACCATCCATTGATTTTCTCTTCTCTCTCACCCTTACTTCTATATAACCCTTCTCTCTCACCGTTACTTCTTTATAACCCTTAGATCTATGACATTATTCTTTAGACACATATGTCCCGATGAGGGGATATGCCATTGAATAAAAGCATCCACTATAAAAATAAAATGGATAACCTGTATTTATTTCTGAATAACCATTCTTCAAACTTTGATCACAAAAATATGCAATCAATGTTCATTATCTTAATATTTTCATAATATCATTAATTTTTTTTAGATTAAATTATAAATGATGAAAAAATGATACTTTAATTTTTATATTATATCAATATAGATTCATCTTAAGTTATGGATATATTGTGCCTCAGAGAGGGATCAAATTTCTCAATTGCAAATCTCTTTGTGGTTGAAATTTGCACCTAAAGAAATTTGATTGTTGTGCGTGCTAGTAGATTCTGTAATATATATAACATATTTTTTTTGTTACAATGGACAATAAAAATGATTACGCTTTCAAAGCATGCCCTGGCACGTGATACGATTTCTACACGTATTTTAAAATCTAAATTAAGTTAATCGATTCATACAAAATTTGAAAAACTTAAAAATAGCACTCCAACCATTAAATTAACTATGAAAAAAATCAAAAAACAATACTCAATTAATTTCATTAATACATCAAAATTTAGAATTATTTTAATTGAATACTCACACAACTTTGAAAAATTAAAATCCAATGCATTAAAAAAAATTAATAACTCCCAATTTTATCAAAGAACCACGCCCAAAAACCAATGCAGTCTCATCCGATTTCAATTATCAATAATCGCCAGTTCAATTGATTTTTCCCCCAAAACCATGATATCAGTTTAATTAATTTTTCCCCAAAACCATGATACCGTGTTATGGTAAACCGTACCACCTGTGCACCATCTCCTAATCTCCCTCCCACACTACCTGTACTGTATCACTGCAATATTGCTTGTGAGAAATTTATTTAATGAAAACTAAGACATTACAATTCTTAGCTACAGTGTTGTGTTTGATCCCTAATTCCAACGAAAACATCACACAACTTTGACAATGGACTGTTGTCCAATAGTTAGCTTTAGTTTTCGAAAGAATCGGTGGGTGTTTTAAGAGATCTCACATTGAAGAAAGCATCCATATCAGAGATAGGGATGGTTGAATGTGTTTATCCCTGGTTCCAAACTATTGACATTTCACAAAATATTGCTTTGCCATAAACATTAGCAAGAACAAAACTACCAGGAATTTAATGGGATTTTCACAAGAACTATCGACCTGGCTTTTTTACCAGAAAAGGCGGCCGGAAATTCTACTTAGTTTATGTGGAGCCAACAGCGTAAGTCGAGGCATCGATCGTGCAGGAAGCAGAAGGTATCGACAAAAATCCTTTATCCATAATTGAATCCTTGCACAAAAATATGTGACAAACATCTTAACATATTCTGCAGAATAATTTCATCAACTATATCACCCTGCCATGAAAACTGAATTCTCTTCCAACATTTTATAGGGACGGTGGCCAAAAATATCTTAAGTTTATCAAAATATAAATTAATTTAAACGAATCTTAACAAAGGAGGGGAAAATTAGAAAGCATCAATTTCATGAGGAATAATGTCAAATAATTCAAGAAATTTTTTAAAATTAAAATTAGTTTAACCATAGATTCAGACAATCTAGAAAATTAAGCACTGATCATCTAAGAAATTTCAGGAGCTTCTAATTTTAACACAAGATTTGAAACGACCAAAAATAATCTCAACTGTCATAAATATGGCAATCGAAAATACCTGAAATTCACCAATTGAGCTTTTTAAATGGGCTAGTCAACCCAGGGCACAAATATTGCTATCGCTTTCTCAATCTCTGCCACTTCTTTCGCACCATCTCTGCACCATCTCTAAATCATTAAGCTGATTAACCAGTGAAAATAAGAATTATAATATTCTTACCTATTGTGTTTAGCCCTAATTCACTGAAGAATTTGAAAAGATCGCACAATAAACCAAACCAAAGCACATTTTAAAGTTCCATAAACAGATTTAACATCCCAATAGAGAACACTGCAAACAAAATAAAAAAGACAAAGTCCGGCCCAATCAAACATTTTACAGGTACCATGGCCAATAATATCATAAGCCTATCAAAATTTCAATTAATTTAAACGAATCCTAACAGAAAATTAGAAAGCATCGATTTCATGAGGAATGATGTCAAATAATTCAAGAAATATATTAAAATTAAGATTAAAATTAGTTTAACCAAATATTCACACCACCTAGGAAATTAAGAACGGATAATCTAAGAAATTTCAAGAGCGCCTAATTTTAACACAGGATTTGAAACAACCGAAAATAATCTCCTCTGCAATCGAAAATACCTAAAATTCCCCGACTGAGCTTTTTTAATTGTCTGGTCAATGCATAGCACAAACATTGCTATCGCTTTCGGACACTGTACCACTTCTTTCGTACCATCTCTAAATCATTCGGCTGATTAACTAGTGAAAATAAGAATTATAATATTCGTGCTTATGGTGTTTAGCCCTAATTCATTGAAGAATTTGAAAAGATCGCACAGTAAACCAAACCAAACCACATTTTAAAGTTGTATAATCAGATTTAACATGCCAATAGAGAACACTGCAAACAATATAAAATAGACAGAAGCCCGCCAAATCAAATAAAAATATATACGCGATAACTGAATCAAATCGCCCAGCAATAAACCCAAAGAAAACGAAAACAATAAAGCCAGAATGGCAGAGCAATAAACCAGAGAAAGCAAAAACAATGGGAGAGAAAGAATTTGCCGATCCCGTGATGCTTGAAACAAACACAAGACCGTAAGCTACTAGTGTGAAGCCAATAGGAGCGAAATGCTATATTTGAAATACAACATGCACTCAATCTCTCTACACCTATTCGAATTATATCATCCACATACAACACTAAAATGTGGGGCTTAGACCGAATCAACAAGTATAGGTTGGGATCCACCTCACTCTTGGTGAAGCCTATGTTTTGCATATTACTATCGCTCTTGGAATACCATGCCTTCGGTACCTGTTTGAGTCCATATAGCGATTTATTAAAGCTACATACATAGGTCTCTCTATCATGGACTTCAAACCCATATGGTTGCTCGATATAGACTTCTTCCTCAATGATGACATTGAGGAAGGTGATCTTCACATCCATTTGGTGGATGTTCCACCTTGTCTCAAAAGCTATTGAAAGAACTTCTTCAATAAAGGAATATTTGGCTACAGGAGAAAAAGTCTCCTCATAATCTACTCCCTCTTTATGGGAGAACCCACAAGCTGCAAGAAACATCTACCATATTATTTACCAACATCCCTCTCTGCTCCAAAACAACAAGGTGAAGAAAAAACTCCTTATTTGAGTATTTCTTTATATTCGAATCTACATCCATGTAATTCTACTATGTTCCATGTCAATCCTTGTGATGTTTTTCTAGGTTTCATTTACCATGGTTCACATACCCATGAGCCATCATTTCATGTAAGAAATCGGTTCATTAGGTTTAACACTAAGGGATGATTTCTTCAGTAGGAGGAAATGATGTTTGTTATAATCACAATGACAACCTTGAATTGTATGGTTTGAATCTTTGATGCCATGCTCAAGTAAGTCCCAGTGCGTGATATCTAAACATTCCTTTGTCTAACTCTAATAGCTCCAACTCCATTAATTTGTAACTGATCATTCCTAATGAATTTTTTCCATCTTGGTGCTAAAATATATGAGCATTTGATTTACGAGACTTGCGGGTGTAATTTCTTTGATAGTGAATTCTCCCCTAGTGTGTCAATGTAAATTATCCTTTCCCATAACTCTCATTTCTTTTTCTTTCTTTAATAGTTGAGTGGAATCCATTAAAGCCACTAATGCTACTATGAAACCAAAGGTTCTTGGGAGCTCCTATTAAATTGGAGAGTTATTTTCAAGGTTTAACATAACTTCGTTCATGGATGCTACTAAAGCATTCCACCTCCTGTAGTGATGATATTTTCATGCCTGCACCTATGGGTGGTTTAACACCTTAGATCTTATCAAATTAAAAACTCTGAGGAAACTACAATAATTGTTGACCTCAAGTGGCATAACTAATCTTCTACATAGTCATGATGAGCCAAACCATGCTGACGCAAATTTGCATTCATCCACTTGGCTAAATTCCCTACACATTGAAATCACCTCACACAAAGTGTCTCTATTTCGTCTGATATTACCCCCATAATGTTCTCTAGTTCCTCCCATTGCTATGCATAATTGATATGCAAACCATATCAAACTCATACACAAGAGGTTTTGGTATTTTCTCTTGATCTCATCAATGATCCAACTAAGGATACCTTCTGGCATCCTTCAACACTATTATATAATTTATCACTCAATAGATTTACGTTAGTATTCCATAGGTCCACAACTTATTCTTAGCATATGCAATATATTTTATTTCATCATTGACATGATTATTTTTTGTGGTTTATAGGATCATGGTATTGGGAAACCCATGGTATTTTCCCACGATATTTGATGTGATTAAGCTTATTTTAAGGCTTGAAGGAATCCACTGTAAAATACCTCAAGTGGCTTAGAGCTTGGCTGACTTGAATTATGGTAACAAAGATATATATCTCGAGTGTTGGCTTTCCTGGTAAAGTGTGTCCAAGTTAAATATTGACTCTTATGTACATTTTTTCCATGTGTATAATCATTTGTGTTTATATTATTTCTCTAATTGTGCTAAGATACCACATGTTAAAAATGGAGTGTAACTAGAGAAATGAAATAAGCTCATGGTACACATGTAGGAAAGAGTCGTTATTTACCCTAGAAACCTTTAGTGGGAAAATTAGAACTAAACACACACACACACACACACACATATATATCGACCTTATCCATTGAGTTGACAAAACACTAGGCCACTTGAGGCATTTTATGGAGTTCTTCAAGACTTTAAATAGGATTCATTACATTAAATACCATGGGTCACCCTTTGCATGGACAATAAAGCTCCAATGATAAATCCATCAATGACCAAAACAAGGTTATCTTAACTACTTTGCGAGTCAATATTAACCTAACATAAGACATAGGATTCATGCTATGGTGAATAATTATCAAGTAGAACATCAATATACAATCTTGTGGATTGTAGGTAAAATAAATGGAATTAAATTTTCTTTACTAATTTATCCAAAAGACAGTAAAAAATTTATTTCTCCAAATTCATTATTTAGATGTGGTTTAATGGCATGCAAGAAAATTCATTATAAATTGGTTGAGATGAATTTAATTATTAAAAAGAAGTAGAACACTTGTTGAAATATTACGAAATTAATTTGAGAGCATGCAGTTCTTAGATGCTATCATATATTACCACCTTGGGATCCTATGTTAAATTTCATGGTACGGATTGGTTGGGAGCTCATGAAATAATTCTAGATATGCAAGGTAAGTTACTTTAATTTGTAGATGACTTAGGGAAAAGGAGAATCTTGGTAGGAACCAAGAGATAAGCAACTCTAAGATTCTTTTCAGCCTTACAACTGAAAATGGGTCTTAGACAAGGGTGTTTTATGTATGTGGTAGTTGCTATGAACTAGAAAAATATTCAAAAGATATATAAAATCATCACATATTGTTAGAGTTTGTTGATGCATTTCTAGAAGAGTTTCCTAGACTACCGTTAAAATGTGAGATATAATTTACTATTGAACTTAAAGCATGAATATAACCTATTTCCAAGCCTCTATATTGTATGATTATAATAGAATTGCAGGGTTTACACATGCGACTTCAAAATATATTGAAGGGTTAACTTAAATTAGTATATAAACTTGGGGAGAGATGGAGATTTTTTTTATAAAAGAAATATGTTTCTTGGAGGCACTACATTGACTACAAGTAGGTAGTCAATGTAGACTAACCTACCCTACTCTACGCTAGCCTAAACTACTCTAGCCTAGCCTAACCTAGCCTAACCTACTCTCCCCTAACCTAACCTAACCTAATTTATCCTAGACTAAACTAGCATAGTCTAGCCTACTCAAGCATAGTTTAACCTACTCTAGCCTAGCTTACTCTAACCTAGCTTACTCTGGCCTACTCTAGCGTAATGTAACCTAGCCTAACCTAACCTAACCTACCCAACTCTGCTCTAGCCTAAACTACTCTAGCCAGCCTATCCTAGCCTAACCTACTCTAGCCTAATCTAGTCTAACCTACTCTAGCCTAGCCTAAACTATCTTAGCCTAGCCTACTCTAGCATAGCCTAACCTACTCTAGCCTACTTTAGCCTACTCTAGCCTAACCTAGCCTAACCTAATCTAGCCTAACCTACTCTTGCCTAGTCTAACCTAGCCTAGCCTACCTTACTCTAGACTTTCCTAGCCTAACCAAGCCTAGCCTAGTCTAGTCGAGCCTAACCTACTTTAGCCTAGTCTAGTCTAGACTAGCCTACTCTAGCCTAGCCTACCTAGACTACTCGAGCCTAGCCTAGCCGAACCTAGCCCACCCTTAGCTAGCCTAGCCTACTTTGACCTAGCCTACACTAGCCTAGCCTACTCTAGCCTAACCAAGACTAGCTAGTTCTAGCTTAGCCTAACCTAGACCCTAGACTACTATGGCCTAGCCTAGCCTAATCTAGTGTAGCCTAACCCGCTCTAGCCTAGCTTAACCTAGCCTTTCCTACCCTACCCTAGCCAAGCCTAGCCTTTCTTAGCCTAGACTAGCCTAGCTTACTCTAGCCTACTCTAAACTAGCCTAGCTTACATTAGCCTAGAATACTGCAACCTACTCTAGCCTACTCTAGCATATCCTACTCTAGCTTACTCTATCCTAGCCAACCCTAACCTACTCTATCCTAGCTTATCCTATTCTAGCATAGCCTAGCCTAGCTTACTCTAGACTATTATACCCTAGAGCACTCTAGCCTACTCTAACCTACGCGGACCTAGCGTAGCCCCTACACTAGCCTAGCCTATTATCCCTTAGACTACTCTAGCCTACTCTAACCTAGGCGGACTTAGTGTAGCCCCTACTCTAGCTTAGACTACTCCCACCTACCCTAGCCTAACCTAGACTAGCCTACTCTAACCTAACCTAGCCTAGCCTAGCCTACTCTAGCCTAACCCACTCTCTCCTACCGTAACCTAGCCTAACCTAGACTATTCTAGCATGGACTAACCTAGCCTAACCTAAACTAACCTACCCAACTGTATCACAGCCTAACTTACTCGAGCCTACTCTAGCATAACCTAGCCTACTCTATCCTAGGCTAGCTTAACCTAAGCTAAGCTAAGCTATGCTAACTTAACCTAACATAACCTAGCGTAACCTAAACTAGGCTAGCCTAACCTAACCTAGCCCAGCGTAGTCTAACCTAACCTAACCTAACCTAGCGTAACATAGACTAAACTAACCTTTCCTAGCCTAGCCTAACCTAACCTAAAATTTTCTAGCCTAGCCTCACCTAACCTAGCCTAACATAGCCTTGCCTAACCTAGCCTAGCCTTGCCTAATCTCGCCTAACCTAACCTAACCTTTCCTAACTTGTTCTTGCCTAACCTAGCCTAATGTAGTCTTGTGTAACATAGCCTAGACGGACCTACCCTAGCCTAGCCTAACCTAACCTACCCTACCCTACTCTAGCCTAGCCTAACCTACTCAAGCCCGCTCTATCCTAACCTAGCCTAACCTAGCCTACTCTAGCCTACTCTAGCCTAACATACTCTAACCTAGCCTATTATAGCCTAACCTACCCTACTCTAGCCTATTCTACTCTAGCCTACCCTAGCCTAACCTAGCCTAAACTGGCATAACCTACCCTACGCTACTCTAGCCTAGCCTAAGTTAACCTAGTGTAGACCCTACTCTGACCTTGGTGAGCCTAGTGTAGCCCATATTCTAGCCTAGCCTAACCTAGCCTAGCTTACTCTAGCCTAGCCTACTCTATCATAGCCTAGCCTAGACTACTCCAACCCACCATAGGCTACTCTACCGTAGCCTAGCCTAGACTACTCCAGCCCACCTTAGCCTACTCTACTGTAGCCTAGCCTAGAATACTCCAGCCTACCCTAGCCTACTCTACCGTAGCCTAGGCTAGACTGCTCCAGCCCACCCTAGCCTACTCTAACCTAAACTATCCTTCCCTAGCATACTCTAGCCTAACCTACTCTTTCGTACCCTAACCTAACCTATTCTAGCTTGGACTAGCCTAACCTAACTTAAACTAACCTACCCTACTCTATCATAGCCTAGCCTTATCGAGCCTACTCTAGCCTAACCTAGCCTACTCTAGCCTGACCTAGCTTAACCTAGCCTACTCTAGCATGACCTAGCTTAACCTAGCCAAACCTATGCTTAGCTAAGCTAACCTAACATAATATAGCCTAACCTAGACTAGGCTAGCCGAACCTAAGCTAGCCTAACCCAAGCTAACCTAACCTAGTCTAACCTGACCTAACCTAACCTAACCTAAC
>APFE031029845.1:0-11907 GCA_000404065.3 Pinus taeda
AGTTTGAAAATTTATGAAAAGTGGTCCTTGAAAGAAAAGAAGTAGGGGGTTGTAGCTCCCTTCCAGCAGAGACTAGAAAACGAGAGAGAGTTGTAGCTCTCTGCAGGTTGCAGCCTGCGTACTGGTAAAGGACTGCACTAGTACAAGACCATTGTAAAAGGAGTTTCTAATTTGAAAGAAGATAGAGACATATTGCAGCAGGTGGTTTTCACCCACATTGGGTTTCCACCTTATATCTGGTGTTCTTTGATGTGACTGTCTGTTTTTCTTGTTCATGCTCATTGTTTTATGGTACTGATATGCAAAAATAATTCAAAGTATAAATAAGGAAGAATTGTTAAAAGGACTAGATAATACTGATTCACCCCCCCTCTCAGTATTATTTTCAACGCTACGAAGAGTTATTTCTCTCCGAAACTCCAAAATAATCATACTAAGTCTTTCACTTAAGGCAAGAACCAAAGTCAAATTGTTCTTAACTGCATAAGTAAACAAACAAAACAACCAAAAAATTCTTCGTAGCTGCATTGTTTGCAGAGACTAGAAGAATTCTGCTGAGATGGGTAATTCAAATTACATAAAACAAAGTCACCACATATCTTAAGTATCCTTCCATAGGCAGAAGTATTATTTGAGACATGCATGCTTTCTACAAAATTGAAGTCGGGAAGCCTCTTCGAACATTTTGCAACTAAAAGCTCCTTACTAGTTATACAATTTTGAACTCTGTAGAGTTCATTAACACCATTAGAATAATGAACTCTACAGAGTTCAAAATTGTATAACTAGTAAGGAGCTTTTAGTTGCAAAATGTTCGAAGAGGCTTCCAGACTTCAATTTTGTAGAAAGCATGCATGTCTCAAATAATACTTTTGCATATGGAAGGATACTTAAGATATGTGGTGACTTTGTTTTATGTAATTTGAATGACCCATCTCAGCAGAATTCTTCTAGTCTCTGCAAACAATGCAGCTACGAAGAATTTTTTGGTTGTTTTGTTTGTTTACTTATGCAGTTAAGAACAATTTGACTTTGGTTCTTGCCAGCTGAAAGACTTAGTATGATTATTTTGGAGTTTCGGAGAGAAATAGCTCTTCGTAGCCTTGGACATAGATTCAATATGAAATCTGTTGTGACCAAATTGTCTTAATAAGCTATAGATTTCAACCTAGACCCCTAAGGCCTACTGACAGAGACTTTTGTACTAGCTCTATTGACATTGAAGTCCATGCATTTTGATCTATGTGAAAATCATTAACTAAATCGACATAACTACTACTAGAAACCACTAACGTGTATCCTGGATATTTAGTTAGGTCTACTACACCCATGCCACCTTTTGTTACATCAATTGGTCACTACAACTGTGGAGGTAGACAACAAGGGCATGGAACATTTTTCTAGAGTGGTTCGTTATTATTTGATCCCATAGAACAACAAAATTCTTTGCTTGCTAAATATGACATCTTCTATGTCCCTTGTGACATTTTAAATGCAAACTTGCCAATGATTGGAACTGCAATAAGCTAATGGAATAACCCTAAGCTCTAACCTTATAGCCTCTCTTATACCACTTTAACTGAGGCTTATGCCATTCGCGTTTATACCCAAATACTAGTTCTATGCTGAAATTTCTTGTCCGTAGCTAGAGTAACTTCAATATGACTGGCCTTCAGATGGAGACCTGATTCACTGAATAGAAGAAGCAATGCTCCCATCATGTTCAAGCTTCAATAAGGTAAAATCAATCGTGTGCTTCCTGGTTGCTTAGTATTGCTTTGAACATCCACATAGGGCAGAGAGTAGCTTCCGTGCAACCCCTCTTGTTTAGGTTTTATTTTTTCAATGAATTCTGATAACCTATTAAACTTTATAAATTTTCAATTATCTATCGCTATCCAAACTTTAAGAAAAATCCATAGCGCACAAGTATCCAACCTTACATGCAAAAAGTAAACTTATAGAAATCAAATGATGTACCCTCTTACACTAACATAATTATAATATTTTGTTTTTAAAATTTTAAATAATTATTATCGTATAATGTAATTATGGGTGAAATTACATAATCTTATAATGAATATTTACCCATTCTTTTTAAGTTTTTAACAAAATTATATATATATATAGTTTTTCTAAGAAGTGTTTTGTTAAAAATATATATATTATATAAATAGTTTCTTTTTGTAAGAAGTGTTCCTAGTAAGGGTAATCTAAAAATTAAAAATAAAATAAATTGTCTTTTTATTAATTTTTACTAAAGAGTTAAGGTAAATTTGATTCGTTCAAGTTATATGTGGTTTTTAAGCTCTAAATTTATGTGAAACCATGGTATTGACTATTGGTAAACATTTTGACTGGAGATGAAAACTCATGTGTTTGGTCATGGTATTATTCTCTAATATAATTTATTTAAGATAGTAAAATTCAAATAAATTTTCTCTACATCAAAAAAAATTGGTTGTCAAATTTTAAATTTGAATATTTTTGTGTAATAATCATATGTAGCCAAATAAGATTCAAAGAACTACTCTGTCAAGCTACTCTGTCACATGGATTATGAACTTCACTTGTAAATATTAGTAAAAGTAAGCCTTCCCTACACAAAATTAATAGAAATGACTATTAATTAGATAACTCAGTTACTTATATAGTTGACTAATTAAATCATGTTATTTATTCAACTACACATGTAACTATATATGAGTATTTTCGTAAATAAAAATAAAATGAAATTATATTAAACTATTATATGTAGCTACTTTTAATTTATATAAAATTTGATTATAAGAATAAATAATTTTTTTAAAATCTAATAATAGGTGAATGGTTTTAAAGCTAATGTTTAATAATTAATCAGATAATATTTTAAGGTTCCTCATAACTAAAAAAAAAATTTAAAGTTATGTTTTTTAAGTTTAATAAAATATTATATATTTAATATAACAAGTCCCAATAAAGCCAAGTAAGGTATTAATTAATATATACTATATATAAGCAAAGGGGAAACAACAACCCATAAGAGGAAAAAACCAAAGAAGAAATAACAAAAAGAGAGAAACAGTGAGGCTGAGATAAAAGGAAAGCAGAGATATCCAACCACTACTAATCTTCCATCCGTCTTCCCTCTTAATATTACTCGACCTCCTTTCGATTTTTATAGCCGATCTAAACTTCTCAACTTCTCCGGATGAAAATGCCCGGCCAAGTTCAGATTTGCTCGTGGCTACGCCGATGTTCTCAAATTCAACACCACCTTCCTCCTCCCGTAATAGTGAGAGCGTGATGCAGAATGTTCTTGTAACGAAACTTCATCACGAAGAAAGGTGTTTAGAAGTCAATATTTTAGTAAGTAGTTGAGATATTTTCAGAAAGCTACATATGCGATTTTCTATTTAAATTTAACAATTGTTTTAATTTTTTCAATTCTTATATTTTCTTTTAACTATTATCCACGCCGAAATATGCAATTATGGCCAGATAAACTAATGTGTTTTCTAATTTTAAAAACACAAAGAAGATTTAACAAATGTTTTAATTTTTTCAACTTTTATATTTTCTTTTAAATATACGATCTTATATCGAAATTTTATATGGATAAATTAATGTGTTTTCTAATTAAAAAAACTAAAAAGATTTAAAATTTGTTTTAATTTTTTCAGCTCTCTTATTATATGTTACAATAGTTTTTCAAAATTTGAGCTACTTAAAAGAAAGCCTAGTCTATCACAGAATTTTTCAACTTTGTTATTATATGTTTCAATAGTCTTTCACAATTTGAGCTACTTACAAGATAACCTAGCCTCTCAAAGACTTGTGACCCCCATTCCATAGAACTAGATGCATCTTCATATCGTAGGAAGTTACTTATAAGAAAGCCTAGCCTATGGCCACCATTTCATAGAACTGGATGTATTTTCATATCCTAGAAAGCTACTTACAAGAAAGCCTAGCCTATCAGAAACTTGTGACGACGACCCTTTCATACAACTAGATATATTTTCATATCCTAGAAAATGTATCGTCCAAATAAATCAAATCATAACACTTTAATTAAGAAGAATGAAAATACTATGATAGATGGGGCAAACCAGTGAAATATGATTTTAAATATTGGATGTCTTTTTAAACATAGCATTTTCTGATTACATAATTTGATTCTTATACATCAAGATTTATAAATACATTATAAAATTAAAAATAAGTTTGGTTAATTAAGAAATATTCAATTTTTGATATCTATTGTTGTAATTCAATTTTTAGAGAAAGATGGGATATGTATTAAGATATGTAATATAATGAAATATCTTAGCCATATAAATTAAATGGCTAGTAAATTTAGATAGACATAAATCTATAATAACTACTTAAACACTTATTTCATGATACCTTTTGCATTGCTAAAATACAATAAAAAAATCCTAAAAACCAACTAAATTATAACTTTATATTAAAGTACTATTAGTATCATCATCCATGGGGCCTTTTATAGACAATGATCGGATGCTCTTGATGTGAAGTCACAGTTTTCAGTTCTTGGTGGTGGTGGTTAACGTCCACTGACACCAAACTTTGGTCTATTGGATCTAAACAAACAAATTATTTAGTTTGATTTAAGATTTTATTCCTATGCTCAAAAAGCTTCGAGAGAAGCTTCCTGAGCTCACTATAATTTTTGCGATAAAGATTATGAAATTGAGATCTAATGTGGTTGTACGTGGGGCACTCTAAGAGGAAGTGGTTTTCATCCTGGATGTTCCTATTCTCATAGAGATGGCAAATCATTTCCATCCATGGTGTTTAGGAACTGCCCCACGACGTGTTTCACCATGGAGCTCATGAGAGTTCGTTCTAATCTTCACTATATTAATTTTCTTCTTTGAGCTGGTTAAAACAAAGAGATACCTTTGATCTTCTAGGGTGGGGTTGATGACCTTCTTATAATAACTTAATTTTATTTTAGCTGCTAAATCTTTTTCACAGCACATTTTTTCTTTGAACTTAGAAGTAACAATATTTTTAATGTTATTAATGTTTTGCAATGCATCATTCTCGTTGATCTCCCAATGGTCCAATGGTTTAACCAGGCCCTCGTGTCTTTATACCACCCCGCTTGAGCCTTAGGTGGTTTTGGCTGGAATTTAAAGCTAGGTTAGGAAGTCTATGATCTCCTATATTATTGAGTTTGTGCTTGTACACTAGAAGCCTAGTCATAGCTAGGCTCTCGATATGGGAAAGACCTACGTCTATAAGGAGAATAGGATAAGATGTATTGCTTTTAATTTTCATTTTATACATTATAAAATGCTTCTGGATTTGCTCAATCTTTCTGCAGGATTCTCTAGAGATGTTGCAACCCCAAACCTCACATCCATATAAGATAACATGAGTGACTAAAGTTTCAAAGAGGAACTTCATCAAGAAGTATCTTCATCAACCTCCTCTTTTAAATTGAAGATTATAATCATCAACCTCCTCTTTTAAATTGAAGATTATAAAGTTCAAGGTCTTTTTGTTACGCTCATGTTCTAATTCTATTAATTTTTTCGTTTCATGTTTAATAGGCTTGATAACTAATTTATCTACCACATTATTTGTTTAATAGGCTTGATAACTAATTTATCTACCACATTATTTAGGGTGAGGCAGCGATTAACTTTTTCTTCTAGTTCTTTAATCATGTCCTTCATTTTTAGACTCTCTAGAGTATCAACATCTCCTTGTTGGGATGTTTGGTTAGTATCTTGGTTTTGTTTTTCTATAACCTGCAGCCTAGTCTCCATTGCCACAATTTTATTCTCCAATAGTTTTATTTTGTCTTCTATTTGTTTTTGGATTTGTATTTATTATTTAAATAAGTTACCCTATCTATTACAACCACTCTACACATGACAAGTTCGATCAACAGTAATGTAAGTACTGCCAACTTCAAATTTGTAAACAACACACGTAAAACTCTTTATAAATGGATACCAAACACCAAAACTCCAGAAACTAAAATTAGTGATGAGACTTATTTTTTTATTACTTATATCTTTCTACACTACAAAGGTATAAATAACAATCTCAATTCAATCTACTTCAGTGTAATTACGGTCAACCCCAGTGGGAGAAACTGACAACTTGAGATTTACTCGTGGTTTGACGGCCAATTTCAACGCCAACTTTCTTCTCAAATAATTGCCAAAACGTTGTAGGAAATATGAAGGAAACACATACATTGTATCATAAGTCAATCATAATAATATCTTATTACTATGTTCTTAAGTTTATTTTTATCATTTATTATTATTAAATTCAAAGATATAAAAATAGCGAATAAACATTGTTTCCTGAAGTGCGCAGCTACAAGACCCTATAAAAGGCTTTCCGAGGGTGCTTGACAGGACAAGCTTGGGGTTTCCCGCACAAAAGGGGAAGCAACCTGTATCCTGAAAACGTGCCCGTCCGCTACGCTAATAGGGCAGGTAGAAAAAAAAGGGGGGGACGGCTTCGTTATCGAGAGGGTTCCCTTCCCGCCCCCAAAAAGAAAACACATACATTGTATCATAAATCAATCATAATAATATTCCTCCCTTTTCGGTCATCATAATACAACTCGGTCACCTCTATCATTATGTTCTATAGTTCTCCAATGGTGTTATACTCATTTGGGTGTGTAATTAAATATCTTTTAGGTCAACGTCATCATCGGTTGCTTTACACAGAAAACAAAAAGAGGAGCATCATGTGAGTAATTACATAGAAAACAAAAACCAAGAGCATCTCGTGAGTTGGGTTTAGAATCTGGAAGCTTTGTCGTTTACGGGCAGCAGCGGCTATTTATCTATGAGCGCTGGGCCACTATCCCACAAATACACACTGCTACTCCATTTGTTATTGTACCTTCTCCCATTACTGTTTGATGGGTTCCGGGCTTTTATTTGCAGTCGTCGCCATCGTCTCCCTGCAGGCTACTGTGGGTGAAAGAGAGATGAATACGGTGTTTTACTTCCACAATAATTTGAGCGGAAGGGATCCAGTGGCGGGATTAAATGGTTCTTCTTCAAACGTGGGCAAGTTTGGAACCCTAGTAGTTTTCAGCGAAGTCATAACCAAAGGACCAAACTCCGCCTCTGACCAGATTGTTGGCCAAGGTCAAGGGATGTACGTGAATACAAATCTGGTTACTGGACTTGATTTCTTCACGGTTTTCACGCTCATCTTTCAGAATTCGGAGTACACAGGCAGCACATTGGAGTTCCAGGGAACCGACAGGTTCGGTCAACCGGAGTGTGAGTTTGTTGTGGTTGGAGGGACGGGCATGTTCAGATTTGCTCGTGGCTACGCCGTTGTTAGCACGGAATCCGTTTCCGGGTTCAATGCTGTTGTCAAATTCAACACCACCTTTCTCCTCCCGAAATAGTCAAAGCATTATGCAAGAAGTCCTTGTAACTATATTTTCAAATAGTTACAAGTCACGAATAAAGGTGTTTAGAAGTCAATATATTTTCAAAAAAATATCACAATATAGATCTCTAAAAAGTTGTATTATAGATAATTTTTTTTCCTTGTAGTTGTCTGTAATAAGATTTTTTGAAAGCTTTTCCGATGGGTTTTTTCGGTAATGATGATGATGATGATGATGATGATGGTGGTGGTGGTGGTGGTGGTGGTGGTGGTCGCTAACGTCCACTGACACCAAACTTTGGTCTATTGGATGTAAAGAAACAAATTATTTAGTTTGATTTAAGATTTTATTCCTATGCTCAAAAAGCTTGGAAAGAAACTTCTCGAGCTCACGGTAATTTTGACATCGTAAAGGCTAGGAAGGTCAGTATTGCAACAAAGATTATGAAATTGAGATCTAATGTGGTTGTACGTGGGGCACTCTAAGAGGAAGTGGTTTTCATCCTCGATGTTCCTATTCTTAGAGAAATGGCAGATCCTTTCCATCCATGGTGTTTAGGAACTGCCCAACGACCTGTTTCACTATGGAGCTCATGAGACTTCATTCTAATATTCACTATATTAATTTTATTCTTTGAGTTGGCTAAAACAAAGAGATACTTTTGATCTTCTAGGGTGGGGTTGATGACCTTCTTATAATAACTTAATTTTATTTTTGCTGCTAAATCTTTTTCACACCACATTTTTTCTTTGAACTTAGAAGTAACAATATTTTTAATGTTATTAATGTTTTGCAATGCATCATTCTCGTTGATCTCCCAATAGTTTAACCAGTCCCTCGTGTCTTTATACCACCCCCGCTTGAGCCTTAGGTGGTTTTGGCTGGAATTTAAAGCTAGCTTAGGAAGTCTATGATCTCCTATATTATTGAGTTTGTGCCTGTACACCAGAAGCCTAGTCATAGCTAGGCTCTCGATATGGGAAAGACCTACTTCTATAAGGAGAATAGGATAGGGTGTATTTTTTTTAATTTTCAGTGTATACGTTATAAAATTCTTCTAGATTTGCTCAATCTTTATCTAGGATTCTCCAGAGATGTTGCAACCCCAGACCTCACATCCATATAAGATAACATGAGTGACTAAAGTTTCACGAGGAACTTCTTTTTATCCCACATTATGAGTTTTGTTGTTTTACAATTATTTTCAAAACCAAAATAAACTTTCCACTCCCCATTAATCCTTTTCTCAATGCTATAGCACTAGTTGAACTTGTGATGAAAATCAATTCCTAGGTACTTGTAAGAATACACTTCCTTCAAGTTATTATTGTCATACATAAAATTAGCGTAAGTGTCCTTCTTGGATTTGATAATCATAATTTTTGTTTTATTAGTGTTAACAGTCATACCCATGGTAGAGTAGAAATCCTTAAGAAGCCTAAGTTGCTTATCAAGATCAAATGGGCACCTTGCGAGAAGAACAATATCGTTAGCATAGAGAAGAAGGATGATGACTATCCCAGCTAAGATCATGCCAGCACATCCTGCTTCCTCTAAATAACCTTCAATCTTGTCGATGTAAATGCCAAATAGTATAGGGGAGAGGGGGCAACCTTTTTTAAGTCTGATATTACATTTGATATCTTTTGACCACCCCTCATTGCTTTTTAGCTTGGCAGTTACATTCTCGTATAACCTCATAGCGGCAACTCTCAACTTTGAAGGAACCTTTAGCTTTTCTAATCTATTCCAAAGGTTGTTTCTAGGAACCGTATCGAAAGCCTTTCTGAAGTCCACAAAGCAACAAAACAGATTGGATTCATCATTACGACATTCCTCCACAATGATCCTAAGCATAACGAGGTGATCTGTTGTTGAATGATTCCTTCTAAAACCCACTTGACCTTTAGCCCGCTTACCTTCACTTTCAAGCCATATGCTCAACTTCCTTTCCAAAATAATACCATATAACTTGGCTAAGAGAGGGTTGATCATAATTTTTCGATAATTAGAGGGGTTATTTGTATCCCCACTTTTAAAAATAGGGATAATGAGGCTCTCAGTCCATAGTTTAGGGAACCGTTGATCGACTGCTTGATTGAAAAGCTTGTGGATGTGGGGGATGAGGACAGGACCTCCAATTTTTAAGATTTTTTCCTGGTAACCTTCAATGTCCTTAGCTTTTCCATTTGCCAAGCGATTAATGCCAAAATCAATGTCTTCTAATGAGAAAAATTATTTCGTTGTGAGTAGGGTTTCAAAGTCATCCATAACATCTGGAGATTCATAAAGCTTTTTAAGATAGGAATTCCAATCGTGTAAAGAAATTTTATTATTATCTTTAGTTTTCCTATTCAGAATATGCCTCCAAAATTTCGTAGGAGCTACCTTAGAGAGGTGTAAGAGATGATCTTGTCTTTTACAAATGTACTGCCTCTTTTTTTTTTTAGTTAGGGCTTTGTATATTTTTATCTTGTCCATTTTAAGAGATTCATCAACAACTTCCTTAATGGCTCTCCTCGCACATTTACAATCTTTTTCATACCATGGGTTGGTTTTTCTATTTCTTTTATTATTCAAAACTTCAATTGAGAACTTGTTAATAGAATATTAGAGGGTTGTAGTAAGATTATGATAGAGGTCTTCTACGTTTTCAATACTAGATAAAGGAAGCAAATTAGTTTTTAATTCATTTAGAAAGAGATCGTTTTTATTTCCATCAAATATTAAGTTCTTTTGGCTATAAGGATTATTTTCTATGGGATCTCTATGCATGAAAAAATTGAGAGTTATAAATAAAGGCCTATGATCAGAGTCAGGCTCGTGGTCATTTAAGATGTCAAAATTTATTATTTCGTTGTATAAAGGGAGATTGGAAATAGCATAGTCTACCACACTGCTACCAAGCCCATGGATGTAGGTCATCTGGCTAGAGTTGGGCCACTTCTTTAGATCGTTTCAAATTATGAGATCCTAAGCATTACAGAGCTTGACTATCTCCAACCCAAACAAATTCTCCCCGAGGTCTTCAGAGCTCCTTTTGTACCTACTAGCTAGAGTAGGTTCTTCATCTAACTAAAGAGGATTAGGGTTGGAATGATTGCTTAGAATAATAGCTTGGTTGCTTGAAGTTTGAGCATTAAAGTCACCTATTAAAAGGATATTACCTTCATTCCTTAGGCTAGAAATATCATTCTCTAAACCATTGAAAGTACTATTTTTATCTAGATTCTTCTTCTTATAGAAGTTAGAATTGATGGGGGGAATACCATATTACTATGTAGGTATTTTTATTATTAATGTCAGTGATCTCTATCCAACTATATTGGTTGTAAGGGTCGATTTTATAAATCCTAGCATGGGGGTAGATGTCCTTCTTAATGTAATAAGTTATTCTCCCAATGCCTCTACGGGGGATCACTTGTTCCTGGTAGACCATAGCGTAAAGCCATGTATGTTAGGGACCTTAGATGGTTCGTGCTCCCAAGTTTCAATAACAAAAATAATATCAACATCATTTGAGATCCAACTTAGCTTGGGGCCTTTGTTCCATGGAAAACCATGACAGTTCCAAGAAAGAATCTGGAGCATGTTGAATTGCTATTTATTACTATCTTTTTGGATTCTATCTCGGATAAAGGCTTTTCTGTTTCTGATTATCACCCATTTTCCTTCCTTCCTAGCTTCTTTTACCTTTTGAAATTCCTTTCTTAATTACGCTTGAATTTCTAGAAGGAGATCTTCATTTATGAATATTCCCATTCCTTTTAGACTTAAAGGAAAAGGTCAAGGCTGGAAATGTTTTGTATGTTGATGGATTGAAACATAATCTTCTAAGTGTCAGTCAGATGTGTGATCAAAGAACCGAGGTGATATTCAGATCAAATGGATGTCTTGTTCGTGATCTTGATACAGGTAAAACAGTGATCAAAGGCAAAAGAACTCCAAATAATCTGTACATATTTGAAAAAGGACAACAACAATGCTATCTAAGCAAGGATGATGAGCACTGGTTATGGCATCGGAGGTTGGGACATCTAAGCTTTTCACAAATAAGGAAAGCATGCAAATATCAGGCAGTTCGCGATCTTCCAGATATCAAAATTCCTGACAACACCATATGCAAATCATGTCAGTTTGGAAAACAAACCAGAACTAACTTTCCAGAGAAGGAAGGATCAGCTAGCATGCCTCTTGAGCTAGTACATACAGATACATGCGGTCCTTTCAGAAAAAGAACACCTCGAGGAGAAGAATACTTGATATTATTCATTGACGATTTCTCCAGGTTTTTCTGGTTATGACTTATGAAGCACAAAGATGAAGCATTCGAAAAATTCAAAGCCTTCAAAGCCTTGGCTGAAAATGAATCGGGTCACAAAATTAAGTGCCTCAGATCCGACAGAGGTGGGGAGTTTACCTCAAATGAATTTTTGATTTCTGTGAAGAACACGGGATAAGAAGAGAATTCTCTATAGCTAGAACTCCTTAGCAAAATGGAGTTGTGGAAAGAATGA